>JAHZMX010004593.1:0-28056 GCA_027743895.1 Seira musarum
AGTTATTGTTGGATGAATGAAATTATTGTTAATATAACATGCTAAAAATCAATCAATCAGTAAATAATTTTCCATTATTTACTCTTTACAGAATAGGTTATGTAAATAAGGAATGACAAGACAGGATAAGCATTAATAAAAGAGCCGAATTAAAGAAAACAAGAAAAGAATGTATATAAGAATTTAATTGAACTTGTTTTTAATAATAATTATTCTTACTTTGCCCCATCGCTTTTGTGTTGAATGTAGATTATTTTCAACGTTCATATTGAGTGTACTGAAACGACAGGAATTCTTGACTGGAATTTTGCATTGATGGGAAAAAATATACCGACACTATGTATGGAATTAAATTACTGGAAAAGCTAAAACTGTACTTCTGTTTTTTTGCGGGTGTGACAGAGTTGATTCCGACTCTGGCAAAAGGAAATCTAGAATATCTATATTGTTAGACCTGTACAAATAGAATCTATAAAGCCGCGTTAGCATTAGCATGTAACCCTTTCTTCGTCTTTTCGAAATGTCTTGAAATTGGATATGATATGATTAAATCAAAGGAAAAAGAAAAGTTGGCAAAAGCCAATAATGTTTGCATTGCGTTGTTGCAATGCAAAAATCTATCTACAACTCTGTCGACTTCAGTTCAGCAGACTCGGGTTTGGACAGCAACCGATTTTATATAGGCTGATGTATTAATAGTCAATGATGCTGGATGGAACCGAGGAGACATGTACGTTTTGGTGAGCACGTAGAGTTGTGACATTTCACATAGATTCGCAAAATAGATGTAGAAATATTCCTTGTAAATTGTAGGTGGTATCTCGAGCTCTGTATCGGTTATAAACTCTGAAAAGGGGAAAATATTGTTCTACGAAACCCATAGCCCATTCAAGTTGCTCTTCGCTTGTCACGTTAACTGTAAAAGGACTGAATGGATGAGACGGTTGTGAAATTTAACGCATCACTTATGTAATGGGGGGCGACCTGTAAGCTACGGGTTGCTTTCTTTAAAATGTCTCTATATCATTTCATGCTTATGGGACAGTGTGTTACAAGTATTGTAATATCCATTTAATACAGTCATAATTTTTCATGCTACGGAACACCGTAAAATGCACATCTTCATTTAAAACTTTAAATGATAATTACATGTGTCGATATAGTAATCGATATGCATTGATAATAATGATGCTGCATAGAGTTCTTTGAAATCCGTTATAAAGTTTTGTATGCTTGTTTGTCTTTATAATTTGCATGAACTTCATACTATGCTCGAGTAAAACGGTATCTACAGAATTCAATGCTTTCCCCGTGCATATTTCTGAACATTTGTTAGTTCAAGTCCTTTCAGTAATTCTTTGATATTTAACCTCAGAAGTCATGCAGCGGTGGAAAATATTACTCAGTTTAGTATTTTTACTCGGAAGTACTTCCCACTCACTAAGCTTTAGTTTCAAAATGAGTGAAATGTATCCAGACAACGTAGAAATTGAAGCAGGAGGTAACTACCCTTTGAAATTCATCTTTGAAGAATTTGGAATTTCTCCTCTGGATTTTGAATTTTACGTCACATATTTTGTTATATTTCCTGTACTTGGTGCCACTATTGGATTGATATCCATTCCTGTCGGACTTATGATGATGTTCATTTATTCTTGGAAATTGCTACTACCAGAGGTCGGGGGATCAGAAGCATAATTGTTCATATTAAATCGATATATTATATGTCAACGGTTATCCGAACAAAGCGAAATGGTTATGTGTTTTATTGATACATAATCGTAAAAAGTAACAAACATTGAAAATAAAAATAAAATCAAAGATAAAATATTTCATCCATGGAATGTTACCCGGAAACGAGGACATGATACAAGCAGCATTCCCCCTCCGGATTTCCAAACTAAGTAATCCTCTGAACAATGAATTCCTTAGAACGAACATCACTAGAAGTCAACTTTAATCGTTTACGTATGGTTATGTGTACATTTAAACGAAATGTGTATCCAACTATAAGCATTGACACAGAAAAAAATGTATGCGTGGAAACTTGAAATGACTGTTTGCAATAAATAAATACAATTTAACTTCTTGTCATTATTATCTTCATCTTAATTTTCCAACCAGTTTGTGGCACTTACTTTGATCATATTTTTTTTTAATTTTGTGAGAAGAGAGAAATTAATTGATTTTTAATCCTTTTAAAGCGAAGCACTCAAAGCGAATCAGAAAATAAAGTCGTATTATTGCAAATATTTGAAAATGGAACATTTAGGCGGAGGAGACTTTGAAAGAGAACAAGAAAGAATCCGGAAGGAACTCGCTAGTCCACCTCAAATGAATTTGGAAGGAATGCAGAAATTTATCCAACGAAGCAATGTAGAGCTGGAATCATTGATTCAGGAGGTTGACGATATTGTAAAGCTTGATGAACACATTCAAAAATGGGCAAAGAAGATGAAAGACGCGATAACTAATGATGGCTCCAAAGATACATATGGCATGACGGAGGAAAAGTTTGATAAGAAGATACATGCTGTGAATGATAACCTGTGGAAAGCTTCAAATGAGCTTTTAGAAAGACTTCAAGATGTAAGAAATCATGGACAAACTTTATCTAAATCAAGGGACATTGATGTTTTAGCACTTCCGGTTTTACCACCAATACCAAGATCAGCGAAACTTGATTTGGAAGCGATAAGCGACGATGATTCAGATGTAGACGAATACGAAAAAGCTCTAGAGCGTTTGCAGGTGTGTTTCAATGATGAGTCACGCAGCAATGATACCGATCAAGGCCACAAAGATATCAAAATTACAAAAGACTCGGAAAAGGAGCAGAAAATTGGTGCCTTGACTCGGAAAAAGAGTGTTCTGGACTGTGCTGAGGAGTCAGGACAAGAATATGTAAAGGAAAATATTGAGTTCATCACTCAAATGAGAAAGTACAAAGAAGCTTTGATGAAAATTCACAATCGCGAGGTGGACTCTGCACAAGAAATTAAAGAGGTTGGTTGGACAAAATACAAGTTTTACGTCAAATACATACGTTTAAGAGCACAACGAAATATAATCTTAATTTTTTGGGCACAACTTTCTAGTTACTTCCAAAAGGACCAAATAAAGAACCTAAAACTACTGGGGTTGATTCGTGGACAGGCACGTGTCTAACGCCACGGCTTGTTCAGTCAAACCACATGGCCCCCATGAGACCTGTTACTAGATGTGGTGGAGCTTCAAGGCACCAGCCATTTTCGCTTTCTACAAGACTTCCCCCCTTGGTCACACCCACCCCTTTGTCTCATCCCATGACTGCTAGGACTTTTGAATCTAACTCTCATGCGCAGCAACATCGTCAACGTCTCTTAGGGTCCAAACTTTTAGTGCCTAACCAGTTGAACAAAGGAAACAATCGACCGAAAAGGAATCCGTTGTATACTGTACGATGAAAACATTTACCAATTATTAATCTACACTGCTGACGTAGAATAAAAATAAAAAGGATAGATCTTTCAATTTAATAAAGCTTATTCATAGTATAGTTAACAATTAATCGGTCCTTCGGTAAAGACAAAACTTGCTTCAATACATTTTAAAATTATGCATAATAAAGGTGTAAAAACGTGTACTGCAATGAACAATTACAGTTCACGTATTATAGTCATAGTTTACCTTAACGAATTTTAGTTCCTTGAGATTGATGCGACCGTCTGTCTGTCTGTCCGATCGATAACTTTCGAACGTGGTCATAGATTGAGGACGAACCCTATTTCTTTGCAGAATTTTAGGTCAACTATTAACGACAGGATCAACCGGTTGAATTTTTTAAAAAATGGAACATATATGGCTTGTGATGGTTCATTCGAAAACCCTTTAAAAATCGAGTAAAACTGCATCTATAAAAGTTCCACCTTTTTTAACGGTCAACGGCAGGAAGTCGTTGAAAGTGATTATCAATGTAATATGGCTTGTGATAGCGCTTTTAAAAGCTCTTGAAAAACTGAGCATGTTATTTGAATGTTTTGAAAATTGTTAACCATCAATGGCAGCGGGGGTAGTATTAGTTTGTGACTTCTTATTCGACATGTCATTTCAAACTCTTTTCATGCAAATATGTTGCAATGACTTTCATGTGAGAAATTTGTGTGTCCAACTGTAACGAATTTTTCTTTCTTGGACATCGTGGAACTTGAGCGACATCAAAACAGTATTCTGAGAACAACTGTCTCATTGTTAACCGTATTCAGCTACGTCACTATCGCTGTTTTAACAGTTTTATTTTTATACAACAAGAAAAAACGACGACAATGGCACGGCATGAATCAATTTGGGAAGTATTATAAAATTTTGATCAGGTAAGATAAAATCGGAATTCTTACGCTGATAAATGATGATGGGGCTTGAAGGTTGTGAATATTTACTTATACCTTTGAGCAAATAAGAAGGTAAAATGTGTGGTTAAGAAAATGTTTCTTTTTCGGACAGGTTAATTAAAAATTCTAATTCTAGAAAATTTTAGAAAATTATTATGAAAGAAATAAATTACTTTAGACTCCGGATTAAGGCACAACTTTGGTTATCAAATTCGTAATCATAATCATGCTGCTGCTAAAAATTGATGGTTTACGGTTTTGGTTCTTATTTACTTACATTCATAGTTTGATTCGAAAAATTCAAGTTCAAAATGACCATGAAATCAGACCACAAACAAGCCGGCTATCGCATCACCTTTTTAATCAGCGAGCATCATCATCCAGAAGAATCTTTCCCATTCAATCTCGTGAGTTCCAAATATGTTTCTTACTTGCTGAAAGGGAGATATGAAGTAAAAAACCCATAAAAATAAGCTTTTCATAGTACATATTGTATCGTCGCTTCTTATTATTACATTAAGATGGTTTCCTTTGTCCATTAAGAACCCACCATTGCCCACTTACTTATGTGTAAGTATTTAGTGGACGATGGACCAACATAAAATGTTATGTTCAATATTTTTTCTTTACCTAATCGCCACTTTAATCTTAATCAATCAATAATTTTTATATTGTTAGTTGGTCAACAGTCATCAATCAAGCATAAACGAAATACCGATAACTGAAATGTAATTCAATAAATTATAACTGCTGTTTGTATGCGAAAGAGACCTCATGATGTGGCCGCTGGAATTCCCCGCTAAATCGTCAACGCCCGACCGAACCTCGTCCTGCTCTACACTATTGCTTCTTTTGGTTATCTTGCAGGCGAGATTCAATAGGTTACTGGGTTTGTGAATTAAAGATCAATGAAACTCATCTTGAGAATCGGGGAAGTTGTCGATTGCAATATTATGCATGATCTGTTGTAATTGTAAGCACGATACCGCATCATAAAGCTGGCTCATTGACTGAATGCTACCTAACGTAGCTGAGCTTGCGAAGGTAGTATTGAGAATGACATGACCGTCTGTCTGTCCTCCTATCCGTGTAAGCGATAACTTTCGAAAGAGGTCACTGATTGACCTCAAATTTGGAACAAAAGTTCCTTGCGTACTGAGGATGAAACCTATTTATTTTCAGAAATTTAGGTCAAATATTAACGGCTGGGTCAACGGTTGAAATTTTTTTTAAATGACAACATATGGTTGTTAATATGTAGCTCAATCGAAAGCGCATAAAAAACTGAGTAAAACTGGGTGTTACGAATTTCGAAATTTTTAACGGTTAACGGCAGGAGGCCGTTAAAAAATTTCATTGCAACATATGGCGTGTGATGCCTAAATTCAAAGCAAAAACCGAGTGAAACTGTTACTTTGAAATTTCGAAAATGTTTAACGGTAAACGGCGGCGGGAGGTTAAAACCTTTTTCAATGAAAAAGCTAAGAAACATTAAAACAGTATTCTGAGAACATCTTTCTTGTATTTAACCCTTTTTTTCAGCTACGTCGCTATAGCTGTATTAACAGCTTTATTTCTAATACTTATGTGACCCTACTACACGCGTAAATGCTGAAAAACGTATTGTCCAGTTTTTGTGAATTTATCATTAGTTAATGGGACAGACAATTATAATTAAGTCTGAGTTTTACTGGCTTGATTGAACATGTTTAAAATAGCAATTTTACTTCATTAATCCGCACTTTTGAAAGTTTATCTTCGTCCTAGCCACTAACTTGCGATTTTCTGGTATTAGCATTTAGAATCCTTTATTACGCAAGATCACTCTTGCTTTTGTGAATGGATAGGAACCATAAGGGTGGCACCCTGTGGTGCGGGTTCACCTTGTAAACTACATGTACCTATTCTCACAATCACAAACAACTTTGATCATTTCACTTAATAAGTTAACATCTCTGATGCGTAGATATTTTTTTCATGTGATGCGTAAGAAAGATTTTATCATTGCCATCCATTCAAACTTTATATTATTTGTTTTCCTTTATCCCATTTCAGATTCATTATCATCAATGAATCCCAACCAATCCCATAAATTGGATGAATGAGTCGTTGCGGATTGCTGTACCAGAAGTGACTTTTAAGAAAAAAAATGGTGACAACTACAACAGACATAAACTTTGATGACAATGATCTTCCAACTAGATCATGTTTACTATAATATTTGGGCAACCATAGAGCGGTTGATAGTTGACATGGACCAGCTCAGAATGGAACCCATTGTTTTAGAGCACCTACGCGAGTACCATACAAGACCACAACCCCATGAAGGGAACCGAGCCAATGCGTTAGCAAAAATCGTTGGATATATTATGCTTATTTAACCATGTTGCCAAAACATGATATGATCCATTCTAGAAGCCACCTTATAGGTCAATAAATTTGGAATTGTAACTGGATAAAATATTAAATGTCTCACTTTGGAGTACAAATACATCTGCATTCCGATTTGAGGACGACAATTGGCGCTCCATTAGTGAGGTTTTAAAAAATACACATTTTTGCGATAAACTAATGAGATTAACATTGCATGAAAATTGCATCATAAAAATGTATGTTGAATGGATCATATTAAACTTGCGCGAATAAGAAAAAAATTGTCCTGGTTCCTGGTGTGGTGACCACACTACAAGTACAACATCGACAAGTACAGCATCGTATTGCGTAGTATGAATCGCGAAAGTTCACCACAAAAATGAAGACGACAAGAAAAGAAGATGCTGCGCCAATTTAAGGAAAGGTGGTGTCTCTGGAGAAGCAAAAGGGTGGGCCTCTCTTCGCCATTATAGTCATTTGGAGCAATTACAAAAACGAAAGTGAGGTCGCCGTATGCATTAGCACGGCAGGTGGTATGTTCTTACGTTAAATTGGGGTTGGAACCTAATACGATCGTGGACATGTCTTTAATGCATGCTTTGGTAATATGATAACGCGTCGATTTAATAAAAATCAGAGATTTGGCTAATTGGAAAAAAAATTCTCTGAAACTCCAGAAGTTTCGATATGTAGACAAAGCTCAGAATTTTTATAATGATTTTTATTCTTTCAAAGTTGGACGATAGAATGAGTATAAAAGCAGAGAATGCCTTGAGATAGGTCATCAGTCGCACTCAGTAGCTTTGACAAAGCAGCAAAGAAATCAAAATAAATCATTGCAAACATGAAGGCTTTCGTAAGTAATCAAATACAATTAAAAATCGGGAGCAGCTTGAAATACAAAATATATCAGTTGTTGAATTATTATTGGGATTAATAGGTCGTTCTTGCCGCCGTAGTGGCATGCGCCAGTGCCAATCCAGGACTTGTTCTCAATGGATTGACTTTGGCAGCTGCCCCAGCTCCAGCAATTTACTCCACTCCCCTCATTCATCACGCACCCATTACTTACGCTGCCCCTGCAATTGTCGCACCCGCCGTTACCAAGACCCAATATCACGCTCAAGATGAGCTTGGCCAAGCGTCCTACGGACACGCTGAACCTGGTCAAGCCCACGCTGCTGTTCGTGATGCCTTCGGAAATGTCGCTGGAAGCTATGCTTACATCAACCCTGAAGGTAAGGAGGTTCGTGTGAGCTACATTGCCGATGGTGCTGGATTCCGTGTTGCCTCCAACGACCTCCCAGTTGCTCCTGCCGTTCCAGAAGCTCCAAAATTGGAAGCCCCTAAGCCAGTTGAGGTACAGTAGTTTTTAAATCCATCAGACTCATTGAAAAGACAGCAAAATCTAATTCTAATATATTATTTCATTTATCAGGACACCCCTGAAGTCGCAGCTGCTAAGGCCGCTCATGCTGCCGCCATTGCCAAGGCAAAGAGTGGAGAAGCGCCAGTAGTCACTGCTGCAGGACCACAGCCAGTTCAAGACACCGCCGATGTTGCTGCTGCCAAGGCCGAGCACCAGAAAGCTGTCGAGGAAGCCAGAGCCCGTAATGCTGCTGCTCCACAATCCAGGAGAAAGCGCAGTCCAGGTCTTCTTGCTGCTACCCCACTTGTCTATTCCTCTCCAGTTGCTGCTGCTCCAATCGTCTACTCTTCCCCCGTAGTCGCTGCTGCCCCAATCGTTGCAGCACCTGCAGTTCGTGAAGCTACCTTGACCAAGGTCATCAACACTCCCGGACATGCTGTCAGCTACAGAGTCGACTAGATTATCATCCTAGATTCTAGTGTTACATTTACAGTCAATCATTCCTATTCCTAAATCATACGCAAACATTTTTGTTTTCTATTTTTCGATTATCGCCATTTTCTTTTTCCCATTTTAATCTTTAGTCAACTTTCCTGTTTCTTTCTGTCTCGTAATTGCGTTACTTCTTAGCCCTGCAGGTATGCCATTTCTTTTCCTCAATTCTTGCCTTCAACTGTATTTTTTTCATCCTTTCGCCTTTCACTATTTATGCCTCAATTTCTTTTCATTTTCCACTTTTCAACGTTTTATACTGTTTGCTTGAAGCGCATCAAAGAATAAAAACGGATTCTTTCTATTATAAAAATTACTTTTCTAATAGCATTTATTCATCGATTTCTTGGCTTTGAGATATCATTAAAATTGCACAGACAAATGCACAGACTACACAAAACAACTATAAAAATGTTCTGATCATCGTATTCTACACCATAATCCGAGATCTATCACATTCTTTTTATGTAAGCAATATTTGAAAATCATTTTATTAAGTTTATTAGCTAAACTAATACTGACTTTTTGTTAGTTCTCATCAGGTTGGGGCAATGGGAGACAGGAGATGGCCTTTCCGTACTAATGCTTGTGAGTGAGTTGGTAGAAGGACTTTTGCTTTGGTCTTTTGAGTTGGACATGGAATTTCTATCACCAAAAGGTCTAACTCTAATAAGAAAAGAAAATATTTCTATTGATATTAGCAGTTTTTTTTATTTTCTCTACTTCTAAAGGTTACTTAACATCGGAAAATGCGGGTATTGTATTTAATTGTCGTCGACGCTAGGATGGAAAACGGAGGATAACCACATGTACTTCTTCACGAGCCTCTTGATTTCCAGCATGATCTCTTTTGCAGGACTCGTAATTTTCAGTAAGTGTTTCACAAGTATATACTCGATACTGACTAATCTGTAGTGATTAGGATGCAACGTGATGTTCCTGTGCGCTTTCAGAATTTTCATGAGCCCCTTCACGGTCTGCAGGTTTGTTTTATGGGGAATTTCATCACAAACTTGTTTCTCTTCAGAGAGGATTTTCGCTACCAAATCCCGCTCGTAATTATGTGGTTTTACTTGATTGCACTCGGGGTTGTTGCAAACCCAGCAAGATTTGTACTCCAGTGGATTCTCCATTAAAAGGTAGCCCGTTTTACAATTTGTGCATTTTAATGCGGAAAAGAAAGTATTAAGTTCTGTAGGATCTTTGCAGCGTACGCAAGAACAGTCAAAATAGAAGAGGTTGTGAAGTAAGCGTCGTCTTTCCGGCGTCCCAAGCATTAAATCAACGTAGGCGTGGTAAATTATTTGGCCTTGCAGTATTTTGTGAGAGGCCCACATTTCTAATTGACCTCCATCCAGTGTTTTCCAGTCTGTATTTCGGACACAACCATGAGCTGCCATACTTGCTTGAGGATAGAGAAAGGTCGCGTTTCTAATTGGATTAAATGACAGAGTTTCTTTTGGATATACAATTGTACCACGGTAGACTTTAAAAATATGGTTTTAAAAAAGTTTTGGTTACCTCTGAGGCTCTCCGGCTTCTGGAACTCGTATTGGTTTCAGTGGCTCGGGAGCAAAGGAATGTCGAAATGCGTTTACGTCCACCACTCCCAGCACAAAGTCGATTGTGCTCTCATCATACTGCTTCATGTTGCAGAGAGATCGAATGAACCGCTTTACAAGCCTGGACATGAGCTGTACTCTTGGAATGTTTTTTCGAATGTCCATGTGCGCTTCTAGGGAGAGGACCTGCTTCCATTTGGACATTTTCTCTGGACTACTTTCGTCTCTTAACAGTAAGCAACGAAGAATTTTGATGTACTCGGCAGAAGCTATAAAATTATAAGGGGATGGCAAGGTTGGGGTAATGTGCTCTTTAGAGAAGATCTTACATTCAAAATCTAAATGTTGGGGAATCTGGAAAAAATCATAACAGCTTGTGTACTAACTTTAGGTTTTCTATCTTACACTTAAAATATAAATAAACGCACTTTAAGTTTAGTCTGCTTACGTTTGAACACTGTTTGGCGCACACAGGCCATCCGCATCGTTCACAGCTTTCCAACTTTTCCCTTATCGAGCAACATCCTAAGCACGTATTTCCTTGTCCAGCATTTGGTGCTGTAACGATTGGCCAATCATTCAATAATATTTCCCCTGCTTCAATATCCCTCGCTGCGGCCAAACATCTCCCCATCTCCTTATCATACTTCAGCTCAATGGGATATTTGACACTAATCTTAACTTCCTCCATTTCTTCTTCCTCATGGATTTTCTTCATGACTTCTTCTACTTTACTGATTTTCTTATGGTCACTGTACAACTTTTGTAGAATTTCTTCAATAATTGCGTTCTCTCTCTCGCCAAACTTAGCCAGTAAAGGTTGTGAAGATTCCATTTCTACTTTCTCCATCGTAGTCGTACTCAGTAGCAAATGCAGCTCCGTTGAGCAATTCATTTCTTTCTTAGGGGCAAATTGAGATTAGGTAAATATTTCTAGTTTCCTGTCTTGACTTTTGCTAATTCCCCTGTCTTCCTGTCACTTTGAGATTTCCAAATTTCTGTTCTATTTAAACCTCTTCTTCTTGACACTTTCTTCCTTCACGGTCTTCTCTAGACTGAGAAGTGATCAGAATGGAAGGCCGATAGGAATGAAAAAAGGAAAACAAGCTCATTCTACTTAATTCCAACATCTTTTTTCTCAAGAATTTCTGTGTGCTTCACCACCACCAACACAAACATCTCATTATCGCTCTTCTTCCAAAATCAAATGAACATGTATTCTTTCCAAGCTGTTCCAAAAAGTAGACACGGTTGGAAGAAAAACACTATAAACCGCGTGTACCCCAATCCCTCATTAAACCATCTTTATTTTAGCTTCCCTTCTCCATCCTCCTCCCAAATACTTGACTTGATCTCAGAGGCAGTTTCAAGATCAAACACTACAAGACATACACATTAGGGAAATCATAGACTATTTTAATTCTTCGAGTTGTAACCATTCATACTATTTAGGTGTTTATGTAACTCGTAAAACTGTTACAAAACTAGAGTCTTATTACTCATAAGAAAACAAACAAAAACTGCAAATCTTTGGTCTTTACATGAATGCCACTATAATGATGATAAACAATTTTGTACGAACGTCATCGTTCAAATAACGTAGTGATGCTTTAAAATTTTCAAAATTTTATCAGCCGTTCACTTCTCAATGAGGATGTCTGTGTGCGAATAAGATGCGAAAATTCGTGAAGATGTAACACAAGATTTAAAGAAGAAGCTTTTCTTGAGAATATGTTTTCAATTCGGACAAGGTCTCGTTTCATCGTGCATTGCATTTATGTTGCTTTGAACACTTCGAAAAGTGTTTTATTGGCCACGGGAAAGACACGACAACGACAAGTAGAGACCAAAGGAGTGAAGAAAGAACCTTCTTTTACGAGTTCATTAACTGAATCGGTCTTGTTTTTTAATTCTTGGCTTTGGTTCTGTTTTGTTGGCTTCGGTTGAGGTTTCTTTTTGGCTTTGAGAAAGGGAGACAATAAAATCCAATCTGAACACTTTTCATCTAATAAGCCATCACTCCCGTCATCAGGTCTCCTTATATTAATAAAGTCGAATTTCAGATCGAGATTGGAAATACATACGTATTTCTTTTGAGAAAAAAAAAATCTCGACAACAACAGTCAAGAAGACAGTTTTACTTAAGCTTCCTTTGGCAACTGTCTCAAGTTATTTTCCCATTTACAGAATGAACACAAGACTGAGTTTTGTGAATGTGAAATAAAGTCCATTCATATTTTATCTGGTGTTGTAAATGCCAAAACTTTTATAACATGAAAACGAAATGAAAATGTTTTCTATCGAACAACGGACAAGCTTTTTTCCGTAGCGAGGAAAGGAATTTACTTTATTTAAACTCTCTAGTAGAGTTTGGTTTGGAATTGTATTATGAGATGAAAATCATTCCCGATACCGTACTTTTTCAAAGTGAAAAGATGCTAGCTTTTCATAGGCTCCGTATAGAAAGCAACAAAATATATTTTTCTAGGTCATTTTGTCGGCTCTTTTCATCTTACAGTCATCATAATCATTAGCGTCACGATGATCATGGCGGCTTACTCTATGCAGTCATAAAATCATAAAATATTAGGGTTGGGGTGATATTGGAATTTCATTCTACATCTAAAGTAGTAACCAGAAGTGCTGAGACCGTCATTAGAAAAGCTTATGATAAAACTTTATTGAACTCACCGCTCTAAAACATAAGTTGTCTTTTTGTCAAAATCATCCTCATAATCATAATTCAACTGACGCATAATGTTTTTTTCTTTGCCATTCGTCTTGCAAAATGGAGGGCAAGATTTTTTTCTGAAATGATGATTCTCTGGTTTTTATATACATATTAGCATTTCCAATACCTGGTAAAACAATGAATTCTTTACATTTCGCGAAAAATAAATAAGTGGGATTAGTGGGAACTTTTGTATTGCCTGTTATTACTGTGAAGTTTGCTTGGTGCAGATGGAGTGAGGTGGATAAATGAAAAGATTGTTAAGAAAGATAAAGTGATTTGACCTTCTTATCGACAGCTACTCCAACTTTTTTGTTGCTTCCAATTTCTATTTTCTATGGGAGATGAACTATTTTTCTTCGAAGAATTCAGTAACTTCATGAAAGTTATTAGACAGGCCCACAATTACTAGGACTTTTTCTCTTATTTTTAGGATCTTATTTTTCTGTAGATATTTAAGAAATCAAAATAATCAGGTTACTCTTGAGGAAATAAATTACATTTTTCATGCTTTGAGCTGAATGAACCAATTCGGCAGTATGACACGGCTACAATTTACTAAAAAAATAATGAGACCTATTTTTCTCTGGGAGCTACTCTCTTATTTGCTTTTTTATGGAATGTCTCACTTTCATTATACTTATATGATGGAATGGAATGCTCCATTAAGAAAACCATTATGCGAGTCTACAAAATCTTGATGTTCACGATGTATGTAGACGATAATTCAAAACTATCCCTCAAACAAAATCAATATGAATATTTAAAAAAAAAATTTCAATCTGTACAATAAAAACGAAGGAGATTTTATGCAAACTGCTACGTACCCCATCTTAGATGCTTATGTGCTGGGATTTCGATAAAAGGGAAGAGGAAAGTCTGATAAATGGTCCCCACATGCTTCAGCGGCATTGAAATAGTCTTACGAGAGTTCCTCGCATTCCTAGGATTAATCCGATGAGTTGCTGCATCTTTTAATGCGAAACGTTTCAAAACATTAACGTCCGCACCATAAATATATGTAATATAATATGCCGTGTTTTAGGAATTGCAAATTAATTTTAAGAGCTGTATACTATGTATTTCATCTTTAATGTTGCAAGAAAGTGTAAAGGTTCCCTTTTGTCATGTAACGGGAACTGGGTGGTCATTATTTTCTGTATTCCAAGAACATGTGGAATAGGAACTTGGGGCATTCCGAAAATTTCGTAATTGGAAATACTAATCACAGCACACGTTTTCAAATTCCTTTGGAGGAGAGCAAATGTTGTAATGAATTGGGGTAGGATTATTGTCACAATTCGGCATTCTTCCAAATAAAAAAAACAGCGCCATGCTTCTCAATGAGTCTAAAAGTGCTGACGTCATTGGCGACTCTGTCACGTCAACTCGTTACTTTTACATTTGTGACCTGCCTTCGGGCAAAAAAAAAACGGAGGAGATTTGTCAATGTCGACATTAATTAAAATGTTTACGTAATTGTTACATATGGCGGAAGTTGGGAGGGAGACTCGGTGTTAAAAGGTTCCAATCACACTTAAGATTTTATTTGATGACTCCTGTTTGCGCAAGATTTCTAACTGGTTTGTTCCTCTCACTTATAAAAAGAAAGGATCTATTACGCAATTGGTTTTTAAAACCTTATTTGATTGACGTTTGAAGAATTACGATGATTCGTGACGTGAGCATACTTACCGAAACAAACCGTCTGTTTATTTTTCAGCTTCTATCAAAACGCACCCGCACAGGTTTCATTTTTGTCTTGTAAAAAAAAGTTTGTCGATATTAAAGAATTTCCTTGCCCGGTTCTTATCTAGTTTATCACATTTCTTATCAAAACTTTTGCAGGTTACCCCACTTACAAAATAATGAACTACTTCTCGCAGCTGTCATGTCAGCTTTTCGTTGTTGTCATTTTGCCAAAGGCCAAAAGTGCCAATGATTCGCACATCCCAGCACAGCTTTTAAATATTTTTCCTCGTGGAGAGTTAATTTCTACATAAGTTCTTTGTTCTTTTTTCGTCTTCCGACGAAGGAGACTATTAGTAGACATCACATAAAAATAAAAGAACGCCGGAAATGATTATGATGAGTATATGGTCTTCGTTTGAAACTCTCTGCTTATGTAGGTATGTAGAGAGGTATTCGTTCTGGTCACATTTGCGCAGGATAAATATTTTTATGATCACTCCCGTTGCCATTTTATTTGTCTCTTGAGACTTACAAAGGACAGGGAAAACTGTTATACTAGCACTTTCCTGCATTTCCGTCCGCTGAAATTATGTACTTATATGTTTTTTGGACACAGACTTAGCGATGCTGCTACTACGAATCTGATTACGTATATGAAGAGAAGAGGCAGGGTGTGAGATAAATGAGCTCATACTTGTAATCATTAGCCATTCGTATTTATTTGGCGTAAAATGTGAACCAAAAAACTGCTGCAAGATATTTTTGGGGATAGAGTAACAGCAAAAGATAATCCATTTTTCATGGGAATTCGATGAGAAAAGACTGCTGCGCTGCGTGAGAGTACTACTCGATCCGGTCTTCGAAGTCAAAAGTATTTTTCAATGTGCCAAAAGGGCAATGGTGAAGATGTTGAAAATCTGTGACTCAAAAACTTTTGAGGCGATGGAAAATTTTTTACCGTCTTTAAGTTGATCAATAAATTCAAATACCATTAAAATTAATAACAGTCTTCCATCAAACAAAGATGCATCAGCTCCATTAGACACTATATACATTTGAAAACTATTTATATAAAAAAATTGAGTAATAGTCAAGACTCTGAACAAAATGTAAAACCTCGTTTCTTCCGAGGTTCAGCCTAATTTTGTTCTTTGGAAGCTGTATTCCAGGAAGCCTGTCTGACTCCCCATTGTGCTTCTTTTGTTTATCACAACTATTAATTAGCAAATTTCAAAAAAATTTGTCTCATCTGCCACTTTACATTTCTATTTTCAAACCACATTTTATAACTGTCACATTCCCCCGAAAAAAGAAACTACAGCTAAAATACTGGGTCGAGTTTAAAGACTGTTTCAATTTGCTTTTTTATTTGAGAACCTTTTACATTTTCTTCTAAAAAGCTTTTAATTTGATATAAAAAGCGGTTCAAAATCCTTTCCCATCTGCTGTCTGCGTGTCTCTTCGCTTTATACTCTTAGTCTGAAATAAATTTATTGCTTTCAGATAAAAAAATCAACATGTCTTGTGGTATTTTTCAGAGAATTATGGGATATTTTATCGTTCTTTGTATGTTTTCTCGAGATTTTGGAAAGGAGAGGCAAAGAGCAATTTGCGAATACAAAACTCCAAAAGTATGAATAAAAAAAGACGATGATCGGATGATATGCTTGCAAGTGTGCGTTGTTGTGCCAAACCAATTGCAAATGCAGGAATTAAGTGCAAAGGAAGGACTGATTTTCTTTTTAAGATAAAGTCTCTTCGAGGTTGTTTTTATTACTCCTTTTTGTTTTAATGTGATCTTCAGTTCATGTGCATTTTTAAAAAGGATTAAGTTAGTAGAGGTGGACGTATTCAATTTGTAAAAAGAGATTTTTTTGGAGAGTTGAAAGTTTCGAAGAAAAAAAAATCTAATTAGCTAAAAGAGTTAGCTTTTTAGTCCACTCTGTAAGAGACAGCATGTCCGGGGGTGTTGACAACGCGGGTCAAGGTAGCTTCCCTGACGTTAGTGGCAACAACTGGACTGGCAGCAACCACTGGAGAGGAGTAGACGAGTGGAGAGGCAGCATAGGGATGAGCGAGAAGGCTGGAGTATCCGAGGGCGTGGGTGGTTGGAATGACAGCAGAGGTAAGGACAGCGCGCTTCTTCCTTCCGGAACGGGCAAGAGCCTCGGAGTGGGCTTGAAGGTGAGCAGCACGGGCCTGTGCAACCTCTGGGGTCTCAGCAACTTGGACTGGGGCAGCAAGGTTGGCTACTGGAGCAGCAACTGGACCGACTGGAAGAGCGTTGGAGGCAACACGGAATCCAGCACCATCGGCAACATACTCAACACGAACTTCCTTTCCCTCTGGGTTGACGTAGGCGTAGCTTCCACGAACATTTCCGGCGGCGTCACGGACGGCGGCATGTGCTTGACCTGGGTGGGCGTAACCGTAGGACGCTTGGCCGAGTTCATCTTGGGCATGGTACTGAGTCTTGGTGGCAAGTGGAGCAACAATAGCTTGAGAAACATAAGGAGTAGCGGCAACACTGTAGGGTATGGCTCCTGAGATGAGGTGGTTGTTCAGGAGGATCTGGGGGTTGGCGCTAGCAGCAGCCAAGACGGTGGCAAGAACGACCTAAAATATTGTAAAATAATCTATCAGTACACAGTTCAACTTTCTTAACGGTTACCTTTTGTCAATCAACTTTGTTTTTCGCCGAAACTTACGAAAGCCTTCATGATGAAGTTATATTTTTGTTTGATTATTCGCTTCTCAAGGGAACTATGCTGTGGAATGAAATGAAGTGCAGGTCTTTGGTCCGAAATCCCTTATATACTGACCATGAAATTTTGCCCGCCCAAAAAAAGTTCCAGAGTGGTTCTCATTTTTTTCATCCTGGAAAAAAGTAATAATCATCGTTTTAACATGTCCACGTATATTTTCTGATCCGCTTTCGATCTTCTTTTTATGTAAGAATGTACTAGTTTAGTAGTACGTGTTTTGGATCCATTGGATAATAAAATTGAACCATTATTATAACATTATCATGTGGACAATGTGGAGTTTTGCATGTGATAAAAAAGCCGCAAGCCGCAAGGCAATCACTCCCTCAAAAAAAGAAAACCTGAAAGCCCGTATTTGGTCGCTTCATAAAAATGGACGAGACAAGGCAGGACACAAGTCACACGTCATCCAAAGATCAATTTTCATTATACTGACCCATTAAATTCTTGCATAAGATTTAACATCATTAATCTATCCTTTTTTGTGGACTCCTTCTTGCAATTCAAGTTACACCTGTTTGCTACGTTTTTGAACCGAAATAGATCAACTGAAGGTATGTATGCATGGCTTCTTTGTTTCGTGGATGAATATGAATTGTGAATTTGATTCATTATCGTTTTCATTTAAATCAATCATTTGAGAGAAGTAAAATACTAGGATGAAAGTAGTGCAACTGA
The DNA here is from genome assembly GCA_027743895.1 of Seira musarum. NCBI lineage: Eukaryota > Metazoa > Arthropoda > Collembola > Entomobryomorpha > Entomobryidae > Seira > Seira musarum. The sequence continues at coordinate 18,033 of JAHZMX010004593.1, forward strand.
AATTGTAGGGATTTCAGTTCTGATGCCGCTGGTACCAGTGTATTTTTTGTGACTATGTCTGACTGGCTTCTGACTCACATGGAGTGGAAACTCGAGATGAAACAGTTCTTTTCATTAAATCGTAAGCACAAAGATGTTTTTCGATTGGATTGGGAAGGGATGGAATAAAAAAATCAAATGATTACAGATGTGGAATGCATACTATAATGTCTTTTTGACGAGAAGACCTGGTGGCAATATAAACGCAGTAATGAAATGGTGCGATTCCTTATTAAGATTATTCACGCCTTCTTCCTAGGCCAGTAGATTACTTATGTGAAGAAGAATACGAAGATCCCTACACACACATTGATTCGTTTCGTTTTATATAACCAAACAACAACTATCGTTGGCTTGTACAGTTTTTGTATTGCAAAAATTAAACAAAAGAAAATATGACAAACATGAAATTAATTTTGATTTAATTGGAATTCGGCATGGCGGCTGGCGAAAGATTAATATCTTCATCTGCCTAAGCGATATCAAAGCGCTAACAATAAGTGTATTTCACTAAAAATCATGAACGTACATAGTACATACACAGTTTAGTTAGATTGCATTTTTTTGTTGCAAATACTATTATGCATGATTTGCAAGTACTATTATTTTTGCAAATGCATGATTACTATTTTTATTTCATAATAAGTATATGCATTCGATTCAATTTTCGATATCAAGAAAAATGTAGAAAGAAAATTTGACACAAGATTCTTCGAACATTGGTTTGGTTCGATTAACTTAACCACAACCACACCTTCATACTAATTGAAAAGGTGCCAGCTATTACATTATATCCGATTGTATCGCGGTCCCAAAATTCCAAGTTAGGTTAAGTAGTTTGGAACCAGATTGTTTATGTATTTCTAAAACCGGATCCTTCCGAGTTAAAACACATAGTTCGTCAGAAGATATATAACCTGTCATACTTTCGTCAGTTTATCAATGTTATTTTGTATCAATAAGATTTTGTATTTCTGTAATTCTGTATTTAGCATTATTAGCATGATGCATTAGTTGAGTTCTATGTCGAAGTAAAATTTTGCTTGATTTGATTTTTGATTTAGAGATGCTATTAATTACACTCTGTATAATATTCAGAACTCAAAATGTAGCAAGTAGTGATATTCAATTTTTGTTGTTTGTCACCATTAATTTTCTTAAATTTTCTGTCCATTATAAATACAAATCAATGGTGTTGCACCTGGCATATATGATAAATCCAGCAGAAGATTGAGGTACTATCGTACAATGATGGCTCTTCGATAAAATACATCTTCAATGTTTGTCCACGCATGATAGGATGAAAAAGTGAGTTGTGTCGGCTTCATATGACTTACATATCTCCTGAAATCGGCAATCAAATCATCAAGAGAATCAGAATCATGAAAATATCTCCAGAGCTGGAAAAAGTAAGCACTGCATACATTTGTAGCGCCATCATTATCACATCAATCCAAACCGTACAGCCCCACCCAAAATCTGTTCAAGGTTACCTTGTTTGGGTTCGCGTTCCAATGTTTACGTACGGTGAGTTTTCAGTATACCTACAATTTCTAGTGGCAAGCAAAGCACAATATTAGAAGCGTGCAAAAAATCTGCGACAAGATGATGTTTAAGCAAAATACTGAACGGTCAGGTTTTAATTAGGCAAAGGTTGCATCAAGTATTACCAAAAGAAGTGAAGAAGAAATAACGAAAAGACAAATTGTGCTTATATGCTTGGCACTATATCTACCGCCTGCTCAACATGCGAAATTTTATTAGAGTAAAATTAATTTAATTAATAAAGGTGACGTGTCTGCTGGCTTGACTGAATCATTTTATTTTCATTATAATTAGGGTCATTTGACATGAAATTGTTTGCTTGCATGGTGCGAAATTTCAATTTAGGAATTATTTTGCTAAAATCATTACTCCTGTCCTGAAACAATACAATAAACACTAAAACAAGGCAATTACTACCGCTCTTATGATAAATCATAATATTAATATCACATTATTTGGTTACGAAAAAAAACAAAAACATTTATTTGGTCAAAAGGTTTATGTTATGGTCTGGTCTGAATGTGGATTAGTAATCTGTAGGCACCTCTTAAAAGGCTATTAACTGAACTATGAAATAACCTTTGCTTCTAGTGTTTATATTCTTTTTATGCATATTGAACTATGTTTGTAGTAATGCGATCTAATGCGATACGGTGATAATGACAATGATGATAAATTTTTGATCTCACTACTAGAAATGGGGACATTGTTACAACAAATTTATAATAACTTCTTACATGTACACAATTTTCGTTCCCCATAAAAAGTATACTGCAAAGGAAGCGCGAGCACCGAGTTCTGATCGGAGCAGTTGGGAAACGTACTGAACTGACACCGACAACCAGTAGAAAAAGGTTATGAAAAAAGTCATTTTGGATGAAATGTATAGTTTATGATAACTTTCAAAAGATAAAACATTCACACGCGAAATGTTTAAAAACTGTATTCGTCCTTTTTGGATGAAGATTTAGTATATATTTAGAAGAATTCTATTAGAAGAATATCTAGTCAATATCACGTTTTTAGGTCTTGAGGTCGAAAATACGACTTTAGGCTAACCTAATGGTTCTTTTTCAACGTAACGTTTTTGCATATACCGATTACGATGCTTTGTAAACGGTATCCCAATGCATTCTCAAATTAAGAATTGTGTAAGGTAAGACAAGTCTGGACTCTAGACTCTGGAGTCAACAGCAATAAAGTAAAAGTCAATCAATATATATATGATCTATGAACATTTATAACTTATGTGGAGTTCTCTCTCACCATATTTTGGCACAACTCAAAGCCAAAAAGCTCTTGAAAAATATACAACATATTCAAAAGTTGAAGTTGTGACGATTTTTGACTGATATCAACTCAGGAGAATAAAGGCTACTCTAATTCGTTCATACCTAAATACGTCATGGAACATGGCAAACCGAAAGATTTGAAATAGGACAGGGCGTTTAAATTTATACAAACAATTACATCTCCTTAAATAACATAATGTCGGTTTAAGTCACATCCACGTCACGCGTAAACTCTGGTACATATAATTACAATCTTGCACGTCGTACAGAATTTGAAGTACAGTCGTAATAAATAACTTACATGAGATACTTCTATACATTCTTTACAATTTTCTATGTAGATAGTTAAAATCAATGAAATTTAAAATGAAATGGACCACCACCACCAGCGAAATGGAAGTGGGTAAATGGATTGAATCCATGACCATGACCATGACTTTAAAATAAAAATGCTATCCAGCAACTTTCCAACATTTAATGGTTTTATGGGATTATATTATAATGAATGATTACCTTCTGCAAAGAGATCAAGAAGAAGATACGCTTCTGCCCTATCGCAGAGAACGTCCACTTCCTCCCTAGTTTGAAGGGCTTTGGTGCATTGCTCAACGGCGAGTTCGCCTTCACTATTTTTCATATGACACCAGCAAAGCTTATGTCTAAGTTTCCATTCGACGATTGGAGGTGTATGCGAATCTACCTTCATAGCCTAAAAGTAAAAAAAAAACATGACACTTTAGTAATTTACATACTACTAATTCATTTTGTGCGGAATGCCGACAGTGTATTGCCTTAGTTGTATTTGTATTGATTGTAATATATTGATTTGATTTGATACCCATTCGTCCTACCTTCTTAATATCTGACACGCATTCTGCGAATTCCTCCTTTTCACCCTCCGCATTGGCATCCTGCATCAGTTTATCCAATTTCTTCAACTTCTTATACAAGGGAAAACAATGTTTGTGCTCCGGATCCAATTTGAGACATTCTCGGATTTCCCTCAAAGATTCCTCCACTTCACCAAGTTGATACAAAAGAGAACTGAGACGATAAAGTCCATCAGTGTCATCCATAACGAGCTTCGAGGTGAAGCGAAGGTCACTGATGGCGCGCTGTGCATCTCCCAAATTCATGTAACAATCTGCCCTCATCCTTCGGAGAGATGGGTCCCACGGACAAGTTTCTATCAATCTACTGAGCAGATCGACGGCTGTGTGGCAGTCTTGGATGTCCACATAATATTGGGCTTCCTCCAAGTCACGGAGGGCTGCATCCACTGCTGCATATCCCGTCGTACCGTCTATGCTATCAGGCTCTTTTCTCAACTGAAAAGCAAACAAACACATCAAAATCATCAGTTTCAAAAAATTCATTGAACTTGAGAGAAATCTTAGCAAATATTTTCCATCTGAGATAGTAAGATTAGTTGACACTTACCACATTCTCATAGTCAATGTGAGCTTTTTCCAACTGTCCTTGTTTCAGGAGCAAATTGGCTCGCTGGAGTACCGCAGGTGTGAAATCTGATTTGAGCTCTATGACTTTATCTAGATCTTTCAATGCTTGATGATATTTCCCTAACGCTAAGAAGACTAGCGCTCTTTTATAGTAAATCTGATAGTTCTCCGGATCACCCTCAACGGCTGCATGAAAGTGCGTTAATGCATCCGAAAATTGCCTATTTTCTAGATGGATTCTACCCATTTCTAAATGTTTTTGCACATCTGCCGATCCGCTGTTCACCCCTGCAAGAAAAAAAAAACGAAAATAAAAAATTGAAAAAAAGCTGACAATATATAAGAGAAATCGTGAATGACACCATTTACCTGGACATGATATTAAACTCAGCCAGGATACTAGTACAGCTAGCACATCTATCTTCTTTTGAGGCACTTCTATATACATCTTTGATGGAACTTGCTTTCCGGGACTAGTTTATTAGTGTGAGGCGTCCTGTGCTTCACCCCAGGTCTATTGGAGCAACAATCATAGAAGAAATTAGCTATACATTACTTTTTCATATTGTACGACTCTCAACTCCAATTTTATGCAAAGGTGTAGATCGTTTAATTGATTTGAATTGATTGTTTAGCTTTATGTGGCATGTATTCAGTTACAAAACTTCAAAGTTATATGGATTTAGCGGTATAAAATGTGCCGAATATTGAGGATTTCTATAAATATAATTATCTGATTAAACAATTCGTAAAAAACAAACGCTTTTGTTGCCTAAAATAAAAAACGCGTGCAACGATAACGATAAACATCCGCTGTTCCATTTACTAAAGACACATAATATCTCAAACACTAGGCAGTGTAAATTTTAAAAAAAACTTAAATTGTTTCTATACCTGCTTTTTGTGGTTTATCTTTTGGCCCAGCTCCAAGACAGGAGCAATATTAGAGAAGATCGTCACTTTTAGTCCAGTTTTTTTTAAATATTTAACGTTGATTCACAAACTGATATTGAAAAAGGCTCACAGAAATATGACACAGGTTCAATTCAGATAAAAAATTTAATCCAGCAATGAATTAAGAATGTTTGATACCCTGACTCAGTTCTTGCTTCTTCACAAATTCATGGTCGTATCTTTAGTAAGAGTCTTTAGGTCCATCACTGAAACTTCCAAAACATCAGCAGCAACAGCAACATCATCTAAATCTAAATCAAGTGAAAGATGATTTGGTTTTTGACGAATTCTCACAAAAATACTTTGTTACTGCAGTGAATGTGTGCTTTCGACTCAATTCCGACTCATCTCATCTGCTTTTGCTGTAAATAGTGAATGGAATTAGGTATCCTTCCTATCCTCCTCTCCTCCTCTCTTTTGCAGTGTGACAAGTAAGTCGTCTTCTCTCTGGGATTTTCTATCATACGTGTTCTTAGCCCCAGCCAAGCAAGCCAAAAGCCAGCTCAGCTCGTCTTCTTCTATTCTACATCTATTTAACCCTTTACTGTATGCACTGCATTGCATACAACATATGTATTTACGGTGTGGTCCAATGAATTTAAAGACCTCAGCTCATGCTCATGGTCAGATATGTATCGATTGTTGTGATGATTTGCTTTACGTCTGGAAAAGATGCGAGTATTGTATTGAATTGAGTATAGTAGTAGGTGGTATCTATAATGCTAGGTCCCATCATTCATATCATCGTCCTCCCCTCTTAACCAGTGTTTCATGATATAACTATGACTTAATGCTCGTGTCGGTCTCTTATTGGACGAGAATCTGTTTTGTGCTTTGAACTACGGAACAATTACCACCAAAAATCTCAGACAATAGTAAACGCATTATTTATTTTATGTATCATTTTAGCCTAATTTTAATTTTGCACCATAATCCATTATGATAAATTGTAATGCAATGAAGTATGTATTTCATTTCATGTAAATATCAAACAAGTTTTATTTCTTTCAAACAAATCATCATCACTGCTCAAAAGAATGGATGTGAAGTAATATGAAACATGTAAATATTATAAATCAGTCATGTCATGAGAAGATAGAAAATTCATTTGCAAAAGCAAGCAATCCTCCGCCAACGTTATATTCTGTACAAATGATAGAAATATAGGTTAAAAATTGGTCACGCGGAAGATTTTTCGCGATTTAAAAAAAACAAGCATTTCGAAAGTACATAATAGAAATTATATGATAAATGATACAGTAAGTAAGGCCAACGAACATTATATTAGCTCATGAATAATTTCTTCCAAAGTGTCCATATCTAGTTCAATTAAAAGCATATTTTCAACATGTTTTCCTTTTCCAGTCTGACGGATTAATTTGTGGTCGAAGAATTCCACAAGCAAAGTCCTCAAATTGTCATCTGAATGTGCTATGAATTTTTCCCGGCAATCTTTGGCCAACTCTTGGAACCTCACTCCCGCAAAACCTTCTTTGTCTTTGGACCGTTTGTTAGCATGAATTTTCATTTGCTTTAGCTGCATTTCTGCAAGGATTGCGAATGCTTTCCGAGCGTTGCCGGTAAGAGATTGGAGAACATATTTGAGACTGCTTTTCTGCGTCACTGACATCGCCTCACCACCGTAAATACCTGGGGTCCATTTCAGTTCTTGATGGTATTGTTTGTACGTGGGGCAATGCATCCAACAAAATTTTAGAAGAAGGGATTGTGACTGCGTAACCCCTGTAGGAAGAGACAAGAGGTCAATAATACCATCGTCAATATCATAAGATTAAGATCATTCAATGGAATGGAAATGAAAAGTGGTATTACCTAAGAATGCGGTCACCGTATCACATGAAGCGAGAATCTTAATAAATTTAACCTGAGCTAACGCACAGAGCATACTTAACATTTGAGGCTGCCGTAGGGCTAAGATGTCGAAATTATTAACTAGAATGAACACTTCTGGGTGGTTACTGGCATTTAAGACTTTGACTATGTCTCTGCAAATAAAAACATTTAATTCGAATAAGATAAATAAATCCGAAGATTTTAAGATTTATAAAAATATAAAGTACTTGGACAATCCTTCCAAATTCGATCCATGGGGAAATCGTTCGTTGGGCGCTGCGTTTTCACAGACACCATACAAAAACTGAAAGGTTAATGAATTTTTGCCATATCAGTTCGTTGTCAAATTAAGTTTATTCAAAGCATTTAATGTTTAAATTACATTATATGTAGATTGATCGATCGATTGAAAATGATTTGATTTTACCTTTCTAGCATTTAATTTTGGAAACAAGCCATTCACACGAACTACAAGATGGTTTTCACCGACGTACTTCTCAAACTCTCGAAAAATAGGCAGCTTCGAACCATAGCCATAAATCATGACATTAAATCCATCCCTACATACATTAGACAAAGCGAAAAGGTTAATAATTGCAACATATTTACTGACAATGAGAAAAACAGTCTCTAATGCAATTTCAAGATTACCTGTACAGACCAATCCAATCAGGGAACTGGTTGTCTACAATGTCTCTAATCAATTGTTGTACCTCTTCATCATGAGTATTTCCAGAAATAAATTCATCCTGGTCAACTTTGACCTTCATTGCTTCAGCAGTTACGGAGAAGTTAGCTGGTAGTTCGCGCTCTGGCAGTCGCTCTTCCGCCTTTGGAGCCAGTCGCTTTTTCCGTCTCTTCATTTTGCCTTTCATAGCGTCATTCATGACAATGTCACTTTTCTGTGATTGCTTCCTATACTTGATACGATTATCGGCCAAGAAGTATATTTCCGGATTTGGAGACATCGTTAGGCTTCCAGTGGTTACCGGACTGTCGACGACCATTCTCCTAACGCTTGGCTCCATGTTTCCTTTTGTGGGTGTCTTGTTCACTACCTCATAGCATTCAGCTCGAATCAAGTTCTTCTTCTGTGGCGTTATTGCAATCGAACTTTTTCGCCTGATGGTCAATCTTAAAGACTTTCTCCCAGAATCGGCCATGACTAGTAAAGCTGGCTGCAGAACGATCACAGGAACTAGGAACAAACCAGATTTTGTTCGAGATCCAAAAAATTTTTTGTCTTGTCGCGATTCCTGTTCCGAATACTCTAAACTAACCACAAACGAGTTTTCTTGCCCTTAATAACTAAAAAACGACAACAACTTTCGATATTTTGATATTTCCTTCCGGTCAAAGTGTGAAGGTACATACATAAATGTAAAACTGCAAAGTCTGCAAACTGCAAACCCTTTGTTATCGTCCAAGTGGAAGATGAGCCCGCTTCTAGCTTTCAATCTTTGTGAGCAAGTCAAGGGAAAACAAAGACAATGAAGCGTTTATATAGTTTGAGTGAGACTAAATGCAAATGAACAAAGAAATAGGATGGTTATAAATGAATGGCCATTTAGCCTTTTAAAATGATCATTTCAATTCAAGTCCACGCAAACAATGAGAAGAAAAAATATATGCTATCACTGAATATAACCAATTGTTTATAATTTAAACATAACAAAAAGGGAAAGAAAGAAGAATCAAACGAAACGAGATGAGAACGAATGCTCACAAGGGTAAAGTGAGAAATATTTTGCAAACCTCTAGGCCTAAAAATTTTATTAGCGATAGCATGAGCAAGGCTAAATTGACCACCTAGATATATAAGTATTCTACTCTTAACTATCTTTGCTTCTGTTTACTACGTAGGTATCAAAGTTAACTCTAAAGATAAACGCTTGAGGAAATGGGATGTATATTCTACAAAGTCCAAGTTGATATTTTTTGTCAATTTAGAAGAAGCCATTTGGCACATTTAATAGGAAATCCGTAGTGACCAGTGATGTCCTCCAGAATTACAGTAAGAATCCTGAACAAATCCATTACGGACAAAACCTTCTCCAACGAATTCCTAAGAATGTAACAGAACACTTCCCACAAAATACAAACACATACAGCGCACAAATGTGTTGAAAGAAGTATTAACAAATAACTACCGAAAATTAAATATCCCGTGAGAACAACCACTATCCAGTTAAAGACAAGGGTTATGCTCTTCAAAAAGAATCCCGTGAAAGAAAATGGCTGTTTCGAAAACGGAGAAGCGTTTTCTAGCTCAAAATCAAAATCACAGGGATTCCGGTAAAGAATTGGGAAAATGTTTAAGAGAATCATGTCTAGCATGGTAATCGTAATCAATATATATTCAATCCTTTTCAGTATGACATAAAGTCGTTAATTTGTTAATTTAACCACGATTATGAAATGGTTTCAACTAATTTTGTTAGAGCTCTTGCCTGTCCTCCACTATTCAATATTAAATGACTAGAATGAGTACATGAAAACAAACTGAGACCTATTGAAGGACGCGCAAATGTGAACTTTCAATCAATATAACAAACACCAAGCCTTTTCCTGCTGAAAGTTTTAACAAATTATCCTTTTTTTGACTTTTCAGATATGTAAAATGTATAATGGAAATCGACAAAGATGTCATACAAGCTCCTTCGAAGCTTAAAAATCAGGGCCACCAAAAAGTGCCTGTATGTGATGATGATTTCTGCAGCCTTAGCCTTTCTACCTTTCTATTTTTATTTTTGGATGCTTGCCTTAGCAAGCAGCAGCCACACTATATACAGTCGAAGCTTGATATAACGGAAGCGCTAGGGCGACATAATTTTGTCCGGTACAGCTACAATCCGTAATAGGCTATAACGGATTTCTTCG
>JAHZMX010004594.1:0-14469 GCA_027743895.1 Seira musarum
CCATTAAAAGGGCCCATGTTGGACTAATTTTCACACCATAAGTACTATTTTTGACGCTCTATCGAATGCCAATGTCAGTTTGACAATCTGAGAGAAATCAACCGTGCACATTCCTCGTTAGTTCAAGCTGAATTTTTTGTATCAGCTAATTTATCGAAAATCAACTGATTTACTTTAGTGTGATATAAAGTAAAAGGTCAGAAATTTATACTTTAATTAATGTGAAAAACATTTGGGACTGTTATTGTTATGAATTAAAAATAAGTGGAATATGATTAAAAATATTAAAATATAAAGGGTGGGTTTTGATTTCACTTCAGTTTATTCCATCGTTTCACAAGTAGATTGACGTTGTCAATGGTACAATTAAACGGACACTCAATAAATTGGATCATCAAAATAAAATAGAACTAAAATTAAATTAGAATTGGTGGTAGGTAGAATAAGGATGATTCAAGCGACAAAACGACTGCTCTATCCGGTAGGCTTCATTTTTGTATGTTTCGATTTTTTTATACGCTGAAGCCTTGGAAATGCATCCCACAAATTGGAATTAGTCAGGTCTTTGAATCCTCCACCAAAATTCAGCATTGTTCCCGTTCCCGGATTCTTTGTCTTCACCTTGCCCGAAATCGAACATTTTAACGTGATAGCATCACAAATTGGAAACACGTATTTGAATTAAATCGAAAAGTTTCAAATCGGACACCCTTAAGAGCATTTAAAGTGGGAAACTGCTGTGGGTTCAGAAGAGATTCCAGGCGTTGTTCTAATCCTTCGTTTAGAAACATTTGATCCTGTATGCGAATCTCAATAATACTGCAAGTTCAGGAGATATTGAGAAGTATAAGGCAATTAAGCGCTGATAGTGAAAAGAGATTGGGTGTGATGGACACTGGCAACAATCATGATAATTGTAACTTGATTTGATGATTGTGATTGTGAAACTCAGTGTCAGAGGTTAGTCGTGCGAGACATTCCCAACCGTTATCGATTACTGACATACGACAGCAATAATTTTCATACATAATTATGCAGTTCACGTGAACTTGAACTGTGCCTTTGTACTCTGCATTACAGGTTTCATCTTTCATCTCAAATGATATCTTTACTATCTTCAGATATTTAGATTCATGACAACTAAGTAATCTTAGTTTAATAATACATACCGGCAGTTTTAGTAAGTCTTGTACAATTTAATCAATAATGTGAAAATCAAAGCAATCTGAGGGCCAAATTCATTCTTTTAATTCGCTAACAATGCCCTTCGTTCGAGCTAATCTATTGACCAATGTTTTGAATATAAATATTCAAAGAGAATTTTATTACATCAAATTAATCTATTTAGGAAATACATGCACCAACTCTAATCCACACACCATCAATCACCACTAAATACTAAAATGGAATAAAACACCAACTAAATTCACAGGACGAATTGCCATCATTGGACATAAAAAACTAAACTAGACGTAATTTGAAAAAAAAACAAGTCTGGTGTTTCGTGTGCAAATTAATATGGTCCTTAATTAATGAAGAATTGCTAATTAGTCAGGATTTTACGCTGGAGATTCAGATTAATTCTTCCCAGTCCGATTCTACATCATCATCATCCCCACTTGTAATCATTCCCACGTCGGAGATGTCTGAGTTATCGTCGTCGGTGTCCACTTCCTCTTCGTTATTAATTGGCCCAAGATCTTTATTTTCTGACCCGTCCGAGCATGAACCACCATCATCACTATCACCCTCGTCATTGTTGTTAACGGTGTCAGGACATTTGATTTTCATCTCCAACACGTGACTCTCCAAAGCGGCTTGAATTCTCGCTGAAAACTATCATAAAATAAATATACAGAAAATGAATACAATGAAAATGAGTGTCATGCGCAGTGAGTGAATGATATTTCCAAATAAAATCATGACACTTTTACTTTGCATAAAGTTCCCAATTGAAGAGTCCTCAGCTTTGGAAGTTGTAGAAATCCATAAACTGCTGAGAGGTCGGTAATCAGAGGTCTTCGGGGCCAAAGGAATTTTCTAACATGCCTGACTTCCAACACAAATTTTCTCAGATCCCTCAAATTCGTGATATTTGAAATCCTGGATTCCGTACTGGCTCCATCATCATCGCCGATTTCGCCTAGAACTGGCAAGCCAGTAATGGCGCAGTCATCGAACAGTAGATATGTTGTTTCAGAGAGGAGAACATGCAATGACTGAAGACCTGGCCATAATTCATAAACGACAGGAAATGCTTCAATTTCACAAAGAGGGATACCAAGATCAGTCACATTCGGCATAGCTTTTCCAAGCCCTTGCAGCTCCGCCGCATTAAAGCGTTTTGGTCCATCGTAGAAGAATGTTTTCATGTTTGGGAGGAATGAAGCGCCAGAAAATGTTTCGGAAGGCTGTCCAGATTTAAAGACGATGGTTTTCAAATCTAATTGTGGAAGCCTTTCATTCTCACTCAAAGATTTATTTGGTTCAATCCTTAAAGCTTCCAAGTTGGGAACATCGAGTGAACCAAGCACATGGAATGCCCAGATACAACCAGTTACGAACACAAGTTCCTTCAGATTTGGAAGCATGACCTTTGTTGGAAAGTAGGGTGGGAATGGTAACTTCAGAACCTTCTTTGCCAGGTATCTTGTGTTTGGATCACTGTCGCATGTCAAGGACTGCAACGTTTCTGCATGAGCTTCCAGCAAATTCGAAATTGTTAAACGGTTAGAGCCGATGGTCCCTAGATGAATGCCAAGTGACCGAAGTGGGAGTTGACATTCAATAATATTTGTTGCAACATTGACAGTCAAGCGACTCCTGTGCAATTGGTGTTGGCTGGCCATGATGTCGAATTCGTCCAAGTTTAAAGTTGAGAAATTCCCCGCCTTCCGAACTTCACACAATGACTGAATAATTCCTTCAAAAGTGGACAGTTGCAAGCCATTACGACGATAACGATATCCTGAGTCGCTGTCGAGTTGGTATTTCACACACAAGGATTCTATTGATGGGACCTTTTCAAAGACCTTTTTCCATGGAAACCTTAATCTTGTTTCGTAACCGCCGTATTCCTCGAAACTGAGCTTTAGCTCCAGCTCACGCAGGTTTGAGGCAGCTCGTTGTAGCTTTTGAAATGGACATCCTCCACCCGCTGAATTTATTGATTCATATTCCATTGAAAAACGTTCAACGTCAAATTGAAGACTGGCAACGCGTAGATTTGGCAGCTTTGTAAGCAACGAAAACATCGTCTTCAAATCCTCTGAACTTAAGCGCATTGATTGTACTGATAGGCGAAATGTGTTCATAAACGCTTTCTTTGTATCAAAGCCAAAGCCGAGTTTACGTAGAGCGAAGGAAAGTCTATATTTCTTGAATGGAATTTCCCGAAATTCTGATCCATCCTGAATAAAGTCATCAGCATCACCACGATTTACAACCTTATTCACTCGGAGAACTGCTTTTCCTCGCCAAGAATTTAAGGACAGGTCACGCCATTTTGTGGATACCAAGCGGCAATTCTTGAGACTGTCCACTGAAGAGAATTCGAAAATTTTCTGGAGGACCTGCAGTGGAAAAAAAAAATTATGGGACACCAACGACCAACCTTTTTCCTGCCTTCACATTGTCACATGATGAATAAAATATGCGTTGAAATATGAATGGAATTCAATTCGAAACTTACGAGATCATTTTGCATTGGGTGCATTTCGTAATCAAGTCGGCTTGGTTTTGCAAAGTTTTGATTTGGTTTGTCCAGCACCACAACAGATGATAAAGTTGTCTCCTCAAGTTTGAACTCATTTTTGAACTTCCCAGTTTTCTGAATGAACGCCCAACCCTATTTAGAGCAGAGAAAGTACATTTATGTCGACTAATTTATTTTTTTCTGTGCTTTTAAGTAATTTTTAAACCAAGAAAACTCACATTTTTATGAAAACCTTCAAGTGCTTCTCTCATGCCTTCATTTAGCTTCAGATCTTGGACTACTTCAACGACTGATTCGAGAACCTGAAACATAAAGAGTAGACGACAGAAACATGTCATTCACGCGTAATTTTATGGAAAACCAAGCTCATTTCCGTCTTACTGATAAGATGAATGCAATATAAATGGAATTCAATTCGAAACTCACGACATCATTGTGCATCGGGTGCGTTTCCTGATCAAGTAGGCTACTACTACGGCTTGCTTTTGCCAAGTTTTGATTTGGTTTGTCCAGCACCACAACAGATGATAAAGTTGCCTCGTCAAGTTTGAACTCATTTTTGGACTCTCCAGTCTTCTGAATGAACGCCCAACCCTATTTAAAACAATGATAAAGAAAGCACATTCATGTCGAGTAACTTATTTTTTTCTGTGTTTTTGAAACCAAGAAAACTCACATTTTTATGAAAACTTTCAAGGGCTTCTCTCATGCCTTCATTTTGCTTCAGATCTTGGACTACCTCAACGATCGATTCCAGAACCTGAAACAAATAAAGAGGAACAGAAACATGTGATTCACGCGTCAAGTGTCAGACAATGTTTGCTATTGAATTGAATTGGTAACTCAATTTCTTACATTGTCGCTTTCGTCTCTCAGACCTTCCGTCATACACGCCTTAAAATATGAACAAAAATAAGTGAGTACTCTACTTCTAATATTGGCATTTTCGTATATCGAAAAAGTTTTAAATTTAGGAAGCTTACAAGTAGATTTTCTCGTTCCTCCTTCCCCAAAGGAGTCTTTTTATGAGTCCCTTTCGCCGATCTCTTCGTCTTCATCATTTTTTACCCCCAAGGCCTGGCTGCTCGAAGCTCCAATTATCTATACGACAATACGACCTCCTTACAAAACAAGACTTTGGATTAGGTTTTGTCAAAATGGTAATTGAAGATTTTTCTACTAATAGCACTTATTGTAGCAATCAAAATTAACTGAATGCGAGAAAGAGTGAGTTGTGTTGTGAAATGAACATCGACAGATTCACTTTCGTTCGGCTGAAGATGAAGTTTAGTTGATCATTCATCAGCTACCAGAATATTATGAATGGACTGCAGAATGCAGATACACTCAATATTGCCGAGCCGAGCGAGCAGGAACAGGGACGGACATGACATGACCGGGACAGGACAATTCAATGCAATGCGAATATACAACATCAGAGTCGAGTTCGAGTATTGTAAAACCGAACCAGACGGGCCATTCACGCACGGCGCCGGTTTGTTCGTATTCACTCTTCACAATACGTACAATACATGCTTATATGCATTGTCGTGGTCGCCGTCGTTGTTGGCTGAGCTTTGCTTGTAAAGCTTGTACCTCTAATTCTCCCAAGACGAGTCAACATTCAACTCTTTCTCGAACTTGCTTGTCTCGTCGTATCGCAGCATAGACAATGCAAAAAGGCAAACTAAAAGGTGCAAAAGCAAAAGGAAAATGTGCGTTTGCTTTTTGTAAAGCAGAAGCAAAGCAAGTCCTGTGCATTTGAACAGCCCATTTAAAAAAACAGCATTGCATCTTTTCTTTCTTGTGTTGTTCTTCTGGCAAACCCCCTCCATCACTCATCACTCGCCCCCTCTGTCACTCATCACCCATAACTCACCCTTCTCGGTCATTCAGTACCCTTCATACCAACCCATCCTAACCTAACCAGGTTCGGTTTTTGTCCTAGTCTGACCTAACCAAACCAAAGAATCAGTAAAGGAAAAATTTTGTGCCTGCGTGCTAAATCCTAACCCCATGGCTGCCTACAGGAATTTTAACCAACAGCATAGGTTTTGTCTTTGTCGTAATCTGACCTGACCTAACCTAACAGTACCCTAACAAATAATATATTAGTTCATGTATTCCGTAGTTCTAACCCCACGGCTTAGTATAGGAATTTTACCCGATAGCAGGTCTGGTGTTTGTCCTAACCTGGTTTTTGCAAATTATTAATTTTAGATAAGTATGAGCGTGAGTGATGAGTGACGGAGGGGGCTAAGTGATGAGTGATGCGTGATGCGTGATGAGTGACAGAGGGGCGAGTGATGAGTGATAGGTGGATTCGCCTGTCCTTCTCGGCTTCATTCATTATCTTCCCCCAACCATTTCCCACGATTTGGTTTTCTGTAATTCTGTGGTTTTAAACATCATCGAAAACATTTTGTGTTCTTCTTTCCTCTTTAAAAAATAAAGCAGTTAAAGTTAAAACCGCGATAAGGACGTAGCTGATACAGGGTTACAGACGAGAAAAGCTGCCTCAGAATACTGCTACAATTTCTCTCAAGCTCTATACACTATCAAATAAGTAAAATTACTTGTGCTAGCTCCTTCCCAAGTTTCAATGGATAAAACTGGACAACAAATGAACAAGAATCGGAGGAAGATTAAGGATTTTGAAATAGAATTGTTTAATGAGCTTTATGTTAGTCAAACAACAATAAAAAAACTTACATTTCAAAATTCGAATTCCATTTTGATGTACGCGTTTCAATTTACCCCATTTTGTATTGCTCTGAAATCTGAATCACATATTCCTCAAAAAATTTGACATTTTTGTCATATACGTTTATCTTATCAGTACGTACTTGCTTATTAGACACATTATTTTATAGACCATTTTATTTCACCAGATCATTGTTTCATACAAAGTAAAATGGATAAATTGATTTTTATCTTCCGGACGAATTGAATGAAATTGTCCTTTTTATTTTGTCTCGTGGACTCCTTATATAGTGCATATAAGGACTTTTCAATTAACGTAAGTAAGTTAAGTACGGATGAATAACTTGATACAAAAAACCAGTAAATGACTCGATTAGTGTTTTTATTTCTTAAATTAATAATTCGTATTGCCCCTCATCCATTTTTAATGGCAATAACTTCTCTAATTTATAATAGGTATAATTCATTGCATGATGATGGGTGTTATGGGTAATATTTTGACAAAGCTAACGAAACGGAATACCCGGATACAAATGGCTGAACTTAATTTTCAACATATTTTCGAACCAGGAAGAAAACAAGCTTCGAAATAAAGGAAGAAAAATTTGTACTATAATTAGCAGTTTTTTGAATGAATGATGACATTATTTCCAACCTCAATAAAGTAATGCAAATTAGAACTAACCAAACTGTGGCCTTATTATTTCACTGGAGTATTTTGTTCATTCATCTTACCTCTAATACTATTTCTATACATCGTCCACCGACGTTTAGTTTTGCGAGATTTGGAAATTTCAAATCTACTTCTTTTGACGTTAGTGTGGTCTATTCCAGTTTATTTTGTCACGAATTTAGCAAATTTGTCGGTGTTACGGAAACGAAATGAAATAGTGTTTTACTTTAATTCGTTCTTAAAATTTTATGAAGAACTAGCTAATACAGCAGCAGCTAACCCAAAACTATCAAAATCTTTTGCTAATATAATACGCTCATATAATATGCTCATAAAATATCAAGCTTTTTCAAACTCTTTCCACTTGGTTCTCTTTCCCTGTAAATGTAATTACGTGGTTGTGCTTTATCATCACAGGAGTTATCCTCGTTTTGGAAATCCACAGATCAATGCAAATGCTTTGTTTGTGTTTTTTAGTAATTGGAATTAGACATGGGCTTTAGCTATCACATCGTCTCACCCCCATTCCCAACCACTGTTGCGGCACTCCGAAAATGGTAGTGGCAACAAACA
The DNA here is from genome assembly GCA_027743895.1 of Seira musarum. Lineage (NCBI taxonomy): Eukaryota > Metazoa > Arthropoda > Collembola > Entomobryomorpha > Entomobryidae > Seira > Seira musarum. Next base: position 7,665 of record JAHZMX010004594.1, read on the forward strand.
AAATAATTGCTATTCATGATGAATTTTGTATAACTTGATGACTGATCACCCATATAACCTTACCGTAACGGATTTAGTCAATAATAACGGATTAACGGATGAATAGCAATAATATTATTTGAGGCTAACAACCATTTTCGGAGTGCCGCAACAGTGGCTGGGAATGGGGGTGAGACGATGTGATAGCTAAAGCCCATGTCTAATTGGAATTAAACAATGTGATACACTTAATATACTTCTGAATCAGTCAGTTAAGAAACTTGACCTTGTTGTTCGGGAATACAGGATTTTGTATACTGTGCATGCACCTCAGGTAAAAGTGTTAGGACCAACTCTCTTTCTTGCTTACGGAGGAGCCATAGTTGTGCCCATGATTAGTTTAATGGCCACATTTGTGGCAGGTGAATTCACACCCTGGTATATTCATATTGCACTTGCAATTGTTGCTGTGATTGGACTCACTTGTGCCTTTGTTGGGAGTTGGATGATTGTGAGCTTAGAAATTTTAAGCGTGAACATGATTCGTTATTAGAAGATACAGGTTGTAACTTCCAACTGCGTTCCACATAAAAAACCTTGGCTTCGGAGGTTGAGTACTTTGTGACTCATTTCCATTCCTATATCTGTTCTTGGACCATTTAATTTGGAAAGACGGACAAAGATGCAAGAGGCGATTGTAATGAATTCTGTGGATGCAACTATGCAACCTTGATGTTTCGAAAGGTTTTCGTTTCTTAGTATCACGTTCATCTTGATTGACCTTAGCGGAAATATGGTTTCAAGTGTATCTGCACTGGAAATCGAAAGATCGGCACTTTTGAAAATGAACATACACACGAAAAGGGACTTACTTAAGTACAATGACAACTCATTTGCTTTCCCGAAATTGGAAAATGGTCCGCAAGCGTAAATAAATTATCACAGCTTCAACAATAAATTACGAAACAATTGAGGAGAAATTGTTTTTTCTTGGTCCATAGTCCATGTAATCAAACATGCGTTATGCATACACATTTGTTTACGCACCCACGTCACGTAAGCAGTGTAGCATCACCATGTCCAGAGTTGCCCCACTGTCCAATATTTATTTAAACAAAAAGGCTCGAAAACGTGTTTCCACTTTCCTCACTCGAGGAATGTTTACTTTGCCCATTGCTATTACTATTGCTAGCGAATATTTTCACTTCATATTTAATACATCATTTCTATTCCATTTTGTCCGCTAATTATCACCATCTCTGATTTTTCCGTCAGTTGAATCGGTGTCATATTTTGGTGTCAGTGGTGTCGCTGAGGATCCTTTTGTTTTGCTATAATTTTTTTTAAAATTAATTTTCGACAAAGCAAAGGCAAAAAATAATCATAATCGATTTGTGTCATCACCGCTACCACTGCCGCCAGTGGCCAGTTAGTTCGAATAATAAATATTTCAATCCGTTATATCCTCAATCAGATATTAATCACTGTGTCAAAAATGTATTGGAGCTAAAAAAACTTGATTGTAATATTTCCATCCTCAATCAGATATTCATCACTGTGTCAAAAATGTATTGGAGCTAAAAAAACTTGATTGTAATATTTCCATTCATTCTTGGGGGATGCACCGAAAAATCCATTCATTCTAATTTTTCGTTGTTAACAGTCCAACAAGTCCAGTTCAACTAAAGCCAGATTTCATTCCACCACTGATCCATTAATATTGAGTGCTGTGTATTTTTTTAAAATATTTCAATTTAAAAAAATCCGTGCCGTACCGCTTTGAAAAATGGTAGTAATTTTAAAAGCGGAGAAAAATAAAAAACTAGTGTACCTTTGTGTTATCCGGACCTCCGCCGACAAGACCTTTAAAGCATATGAAGAATGCATTGATGCTCCTCCTGATGAATCTCTGGAGGAAGAAGAAAAAGAAGCAACAACATCTGAGGTTGGGTCATCCTTTATCGGACTTGCATTTGAGGTGTGCCCTTACAACGAAAACCATCTCGTTACGTAAGTGCAAAAAATATATTTGTTCCTTTGTGATTTTTTGACGGTTGAGAATTTTCTTTTAATAAAATAATTTTAATTCGGATATCCAGGAAGAATAATATGTTTGGGGGCCACATGATGGAATGTCGCAAGGGCTATGTACAAAAATGTAAAGAAGAAGGTGAGGTCCCACTCACACTCGCATGCCAGTATAACATTAACCACATTGTCTATGCTCCGGAGATTCACTACCACGAGGAACGGTGCAGTAAGGGTGACATTGTGCCAACCTACTTAGTGAACACTGAACCGCTGAAGGAATGCTCTGGATTTGGTCCCGCATTGCAGACATTGAGGCCTACTCAGGTACGCTGTAATTTTTTGGTAAATCAATACCAATTGACAGAGAAGTTTTAACAAAACCTTAATGATTTTCAGGCGGAACTGGATAAATTGCACAAAGGGTGCTACATGCCGGTCACTCTGTTAGATCTCAAGAAGCTCATTGCGAAGTACGAGAACTTTGAAGAAGAGTGCGACCTTGCCTCAGTGGAATCACAAAAGGAGGAAGAAGAAGCTGCAACACCTGCAGAGGAGGAAGGTGATGTTGCTTGTGCCGCAGTTTTTGGGAATGACTCGACTTGGACGACAACTCCAGGACCGTCTTCTAACTTAAATGCTTCCGCTTCAGTTGTGACGGAGGATGAGGTATCTAAGGAGAAAGCTCTTCGAAAAGATACAAACGAACTGGAAATCAGCTACAATCCGAGTGAGCCCATGTTCATGTAAGACTTCCATAATTCCAAGATGAGATTGAACCATGCAGAATCAAAGTTTGAGTGTATTTTGGCATTACTTTATGTAGTTCCAGGTTTCCTCCAGAAATTGAAAAGAGGGCGAGCAGTGGGTGCGTGATATTCGATACGAAACGGATAGGCAAAGTGGGAATAAGGACTGAAATGCAGGTCACCGGAGATACGACTAACATGAAGAATGCGGAGGGGACTTCAACTGCGATTCCCAATGAACTGTTACTGACTACAGAACCAGAACAAAAGGGAGTAGAGGTATGTCAAACGACAGTAAAACTATCCTGAACTGTGAGTCAAATTTATTTTACTTACAATTTTTTTGAAATGTGTGGACAGGAACAGACCAAAGATCAAGGTTTTGGAGACGGCAAGTCACATGACGCCGAGGAAGTGCTGGAGAATGAAAAAAGAGGGACAAGACTACTTCCTTGAACTGGATGCGGCAATCTAGAATTAGAACTAGACTTAATTGTTTTTTAGTGGAAATTTTCAATTTAATTTGGATTATAATTAAAATTGTTGACAAAATACATAATTTTTACTCTAAATTGATCTGAGGGATGCATTGTTTGATGCTTTCTTAAAACGAATTTATGAATAAAGCAAGATTTCTATCCTCATTTCTTCGAGATGTTTAATAAATTCAATAAACTGAAATATCGTTAGCATTGCTATTTGCCTAGTTTTCACTTTAAATCTTCATCACGTCACCTCACATCATCATTTCGCTTATTTTTCGTCACCGACTTTTATTTGGTGCAATCGTGGATGAGTCTTGAAATATTTTGAAAGCTTGCTCGAGCAGACTGGGCAAGTCATACTACATTTGCAATTGTTGCTGTGATTGGACTCACTTGTGCCATTGTTGGGAGTTGGATCATTGTGAGCTTAGAGATTTTAAGCGTGAACATGATTCGTTATTGGATGATACAGGTTGTAACTTCCAACTGCGTTCCACATAAAAAACCTTGGCTTCGGAAGTTGAGCGCTTTGTGACCCATTTCTATTCCTATATCTGTTCTTGGACCATTGAATTTGAGACGGACAAAGATGCAAGAGGCGATTGTAATGAATTTTGTGGATGCAACTTTGATGTTTCGAAAGGTTTTAGTTTCTTAGTATCACGACTTGCGTTCATCTTTATTGACCTCAGCGGAAATATGGTTTCATGTGTACCTGTACAGGAATTCGAAAGATCGGCGCTTGTGAAAATGCACATATCCACGAGAAGGGACTTACTTAGGTAAGTACAATGACAACTCATTGAAATAATTGATGAGAAATTGTGTTTTTTCTTGGTTCATACTCAAACATGCATTATGCATACGCCTTTGTTTACACACCCACGCCACAGGTGAGGTATGCAGAGAGTCCAGAGTTACCCCATTGTCCAATATTTATTTGAACATAAATGCACGAAAACGTGCTTCCACACTCAAGGGATGTTTACTTTACCCATATGCCCATTGCCATTGCTACTATTGCCAATATTTTCACTTCATATTTACAAACAGTCTCATTCCTATTCCATGTTCCATGTCCATATTCCATGTTCCGTCAGTTGAATTATTTGTGGTGTCAATTTGTTTTGCTATAATTTTTGGAAAGTAATTTTCGACATTGACAAAGCCAAAGCCAAGGCAAATAAAACAATCTTATTCGATTTGTGTCATCACCACTGCCAGCGGCCGGTTAGTTTTAAAAAATAAATATTTCAATCAATCCTCAATCAAATGTTTACCTGTGTCAAAAATGTCTTGGACTCGCCCAGTAATAAAAATTTAATTGTATTATTTTCATTCATTATACTTATTTTCTGGCTTAACAAAACAGGTGTACAAATATCCTTTGAAATGGACGGTACTACGACTTCGCTTCACAAACGAAAATTAAATCAAATCCTAAAGAAGAGGGCAGTCAAGAGGACAAAAGTCAATGGAGAGAAGCTGGAAAGGGACATGACCTTCATCAAGGAGGGATCTAAACTGGAACCATTCCCAACTGGAAGTTTCGAGCGACTTCAAAACAATCAGGTGAAAAAAATAAAATTCTACTGCATCTCTGTTCCTTGCTTTAGTATTACAATGTAATTGACTTTGTATTTTGTGTACAGCTGTTCGAAAAGATTCTTTGCTACCTCACCAATCCAATGGACATGATCAACACGAGTAAGGCTTGTTCGCCTTTTCAGGATCTTCTGGATGATGGTGTCACAATTGAGGTAGTTAGTTATCCTTATCATGCGTATCACACAATTTTTAATTACAACACTCCTCCGATTTTTTTTTACTGAATGCACATTCTAAGCATTAAGTTTCCACACATTCATTTTTTTATCTTTGGTTTGTACTGCAGGTTTTCAAAGTCCTCAAAGAAAAGCAGTACATTCGAATAAATAATGCAGAAAACGACGAACGAGCCCGTCAACAGAATCGAAAACTGTTGAATTTACGAGTCATCTCGAAAGCATGGAAGCGAGCAACAGAAGAAACGTTTTTAAATCTCTATGAGGGGGAATGGCATACTACCTTCCTGGACAGGAAAACAAACTGGTGGATTTCCTCAAAATATCCAAACGTCGTGATGTTCGAAAAACCTGAGGATATAGACCGAGCGTTGGAAGTTTTCAAAAGAAGCGACTCCGTTTCTTCACTAGTTCAAATTCTGATAATTTCAGAGAGCTCCTGTTTAACATCGCTCCAGTATTTTAGAAAGCTTCCAATGTTTTTGGTCGAGCATGGAAAATGGATTCCAGGTATAATTTTAATATGGGACATGGGGCTAGAAACGAAGCAAGATCTGATGTTACGGCTCCATTTGCTAACACTGACCATCTCGTTGATTGGGGAGCATCTAAAAGCCCTCAAATTGTGGATCTTCAATTCTCGGGACCTGACAAGTGAAGAGTTGGCTTATCTTAATGAGTTCTTTCTCAAGACACCAATTCCAAACTTGTTATCTTTGGAAGTCTTCAATGCCCATTATTACAGTGATCCAAGAGACGACCCCATTATCATGGAGATTCTACGGAAAAGCCCGAACTTAAAAGCGGTCCAATTACCGGAAGTGAACATCATGGAGGAAGCATATAGTGAGTCCATGCTCTCCGTCCTGAAGTCTTTGCCTATTGCTTATCTCAAAGATTTTCACAGTCTTCCCACTAAGCTTGAAAATAGCTTACTCACGATGATTTCATGGCCACTAAAAAGGATCACGATGTCAAACATTCTTCATATTTCTGGAACTGTACTGTTTCCCATTTTAAACCGATTTGGGAATACTCTGGAACATTTGGAATTATCTTGTATCCCGGAGCCCGAAGTGACAGGACTTGATAGCTTCCAACTGAAGCTGCCGAAATTGAAGGTGCTACACTTGGAAAGCCGATTCACTTATGGTACCAGTGTTGGAAGCCACGTGAATTTTATATTGCGTCTGAACTCTTTGGAACACCTTCACCTCACGTACAATGAAAGACACAGGGATCAAGTGGACCAGTACCCGTTGATGTTGCTCCAAATCCAAGGGTTCTGGGAGAGAATGGAAGAGTCGAACGTTTGGAAATGCTTCCCTTACTTGCGCACTTTTGAAATCATCATCAAAGCTGAAGAGTCAAGGTCCAGAATTTTGTATGAGAAACACGGTAATGATGTCTATAAATCACACCGGGGGCTTTCAAGTGCAACTAGTCGCTTGCCTAGCCCACTTGACTGAATTGGAAAACGGACTCGATCAATTTTCAACGGTTAATTCAAATCTGAATAACCTGAATGAACTTTTTTGTAATATGTTTGTGCAACGTGAAAAATTTAATTATTTGTTAGCAAGAGTCTAATTGTTTTAGTTTGAAATGAATTTAATGTACTTGTAATTAGTAGGCCGCAATACCTACACAGGTAAAGAAGAATTCCTTAAAATCACGGTTACATATAACTTACGAGGAATGTGCACGGTTGGTTTCTCTCAGATTTTCAAACTGACATTGCCATTCGATAGAGCATCAAAAATAGTGCCTATGGTGTGAA
>JAHZMX010004595.1:0-16107 GCA_027743895.1 Seira musarum
CATGTCTTGTCCGAAAAAAATGTACCTCTCAGCAGATACGGGTAGAAGATTTGTATCTAGAAACCAATTTCATTGCCATCCAGATCTCACATCTAGAGAAACTCTTTGTTTTCTTTGATTCGTGCAAACCAAACTCACTTTACCAGCATCAGTATAACTCCATTACATTCAAAAGTAACTCTTTCATACCAGATAAATAAAAACTCATCTTGCAATTAGCTGATTGAGTGTGAAAGTACTGTTGTACTTTTTGGTACTTTTAAGTATTCCATGCTTTTCAAACCCGTCCAATTTTTTGTTTTGTTTTATGAATGCAAACTTTCTTTATCGTTCGACTTCCTATTTACATCAATGAAAAGCTGTTAGCTTTTTAAAGAGGAAGTTCCTCATTTAACTAGGCCTGAAGTTGGAGTAAGATGCGCAGTATTTGAAAATCTAGTTCAAATAAGTACGTAATAATTCTCTGGAGGAAGTCTTTATAGTTCCATCTTTACAAGAAACAGTTTGAACAGTAACCTTTCATATTGGAAAAGCCACAACAAATAACGATAACTATAACTGTCCTCATTTTCAGTTGTTCATGGCACATGTAAGGGTTTTCAGCTTCATAAGTAAAATCTACAAGTTTGGCTTAGGACGCGAATAAATGCTTTGAAATAAAAGTAATGTGATTTAAGCAGCAAGTGATGTCATTACCAAGACCATATATGACTGTGATAAACAAAGCTCTATCCTTTCATGTTTAGTCTGTCTGAAACGATTCAGTAAATTAGGAAGGACATTTGAGGTTGACCTTATTGTTTTGGCAATATCAATTGAATGAATGACACTGATTTGCCAAAAATGATCGTCATGTGGCAAAATAACAGATGTAGCGTGACCAAACTCTAGAAGCAAATTTGTGTCCTGAAAAGTAGTTTCAATTGTTTTGCTATACTTTATGGAGAAAGGCATTAGAGGACGTAGATTTGCTTAATTTTACAAAAAAAGAAAAGAAATTCATTCGTGTCATGTTCTCAAACAATCAATGTCAAAAGGAGTAGGTAATTATTTAAGGAATTTATTTAACCATCAGCAAAAAATTCTCATAAAATGAGATTTTTTTCTGTAGCAAACATAAAATCTTTTTTCTTGGGAAAGGGGTGGGAGACAAAATACCGTCAAAGAAATTCCTTTCTTACCCTTCCCCCTTCATCTTTGAAGGTAAATATAAGGAATCTAGGAAAAGGAATGAGAAGTGATCCTAGAAAATTTCCTTCAGTCTTTGTAAAAGTGCACAATGTTTGTTTTGTACAAAATTCTGCCTACTTAAAGTCTTTCTTTGGACTAATGCCTAAAATTGTATGCATATACGTACATATGAAGGGACTTCAAATAAAACAAAATGTATATGGGATTCGTTCGGTTTGAATTGGAATCAAGAGGGTTGAGCTCTGGTGATACGTGTGTAAATAGTGGCACCTATATATATATCCTTTTTATTACACTTTTCTACGCACAAAGCTAAGGCTTCACAGTGGTTTTTAATGTTACCCCAATACTGTTCATCTGTCTTTTCCTGTCGTCTACCCCACTCTCCCTTTTCATGTCTTCGCATTCGCTTGTGTCCTCCTTCCTTTTGATGCCCTACAAAATCTCAGGGCCATTTTCTGGTGAGTGGGACCTTATTTCTAGACTAGACTCGTTTCACACACGAATCAAACATGCATTATACAGTACACTACATGCATTACCATTACGATTATTATTGCATGGACGAGTTTCTCAGTCCTGCATAATATGGGTGTCTTTAAGCTTGTCTCGAATTTTTTGGGCTGGGTCACGGGATTTTTTTAATGCGTTGTCACGACTCTTGAAAGGGCCATAGTAGACCAGGGCTCGAGAGATGGTAATGAAATGAGTTTTTGGTGCCACTATATGCACCACTCACGATATGTAATTCTCAAGTGCTTTCTTGCTTATGAATATATCGGCGTTTAGAACGAAGGACAAGGTGTAGGCTCGTGTTTACACTCGTTTGGACAACACAGTAGCAACAGCAGCAAACGGGGAAATCTCATCTCATCTCATTAGGTGGATGACGATGACGAGAAGGAGTAAAGGAGGGATGAGATGCCACTTTCTATTAATGACATGCCCTTGGAAGTAGTATAAGTTGTAGTGGTAGTGGTAGTAGTGATGTACATGGAATGATGCTGAAATTGAGAAGAGTTTTTGTGGTAAATAATAGGATAGAAATGGCCCTCCAACGACGTTGTCCCGTCATTAGACTTTCCCTCCTAATTTTGTATTTTCTCTCACTTGAAAATTTTGCTTGGAATGTGCTTCAGCTTGAGATGAGACAAGACAGCTACTGGCAAAAGTAGAGTCATAATCGCCCCTGTTTTCATACTCACTTTCACTCATTCTCTTTCTCTCCCTCTCCTTTTCCAATTTAAATCTTTTACATCACTTAAACTTTCTTGGATGACTGGGCCTTGGGAGAAAACGAAAAGTTGATGTGGGACGTAGGAGGAAAGGCGAGAAAAAAGTCTTGACGGACAGAAAAGGGGCAATATCTTTTGACAGTGGAAATGAAATAGATCAGCATTAGATTTTAATATGCGTCAACTATTATTATTACGCTCTTAGAAATTGTCAGATATCATTTTCATTCTCATCCCAGTGCCAAGAGAAAAGGAGAGAACATTGTTGGAGTAATAAAATGTTATGGTTGTGTCATTATTATTACTGTTATTATTATCGCCCTCATCATTAGCTCCATATGAGTGACTGTACCCCCAGCCAGCTGGCATGCTTCTTCTTCTTCTTTGGTTGGAATGTTTCTCTCCTTCGCTGTACCCTTCTCTCTTTTTTTTTGTATCGACTCACTTGGAACTATAGTTTTGATGTAAGTTGTAATTATGGCAATTTCCTTTTGCGATTCTTTTCACATTCCCTATGTGGTCTAAGTTCTCTTCCCAAAATCTACGCTAAATGAGAGGATGTTGGGCAAATTTCCTTTCGTTAGAATGAGATCCCGAGGCGACCTTTGTACAAGGTATCGACTCATTAAGTAACCTCGAATAGCCAAATTTAGGGCATTACCTTTGTTGCAAATTGCCCTTAATATTCCGACTAAGTTTTCTAACAAATTATGAGAAATATTAGACGAGCCCTACAATGGCCATTATTGACGGGATTGATGAGTCTGTCTGACTGCATATTGCAGACTGTGTACATGCCAAAGTTTTTGTGCACCGTGGGCGTGAATGCGTAGCATTGCCTTGTCTGCCACTGCCAAGTGAATTCCCCCAAAGGGCTTAGTTATAAGTCAATGGGGAAGGAGAAAAAGTCTGCTTGTATTACGTGGCTTTCGGATCACATTTTCAATACTGGATCTGGTTGGTGCTTGTAGCCAAACCGCAGACTGATGAGCCAGAAAAGAGAAAGTAGAAAAATGGTATTAAGAAAAAAAAAGACGCAAAAGAAAGTGAGAGAATGAGAACGAAAGTATACTTTTCCTTATTCATTCCGGTGCAGTGCTACAAGAGAAAGAGGGACAAGAAGACAGATGAGCCAAGAAAATGGAGAGGCGATTTGCGTAAACTATTGGATCAATAAGAATAAAAAGATTTCTATTGTTATTGTTGCAAATATAAGTATGTAGGTACACCTAGAGATTTGAAGGACAAATGATGCTGTTCAAGTAGTAGAATACAATACAAAATAGGACAAACAAGACTAGAATCCTTGAGCAAAGCTTTATGGCTTTAGATTCTCTTTTTTCGGGCGGTTTTGTTATCCTAAGCAGGATCATTTGGAATCCGAAACGCAGCACAAAGTAGGATCCAAGAAACGTCCCAATTTTTATCTGAATTAGTTGAGATAGATAAGTTTTTGAGTTTTGTTATCCTAAGCAGGATCATTTGGAATCCGAAACGCAGCACAAAGTAGAATCCAAGAAACGTCCCAATTTTTATCTGAATTAGTTGAGATAGATAAGTTTTTGTAAGAAAAGAAAGGTTGGTACATATTCACAAATACAAAAACGTAGAATGTGCATTAATACTTCAGAACATGATCCTCCTTCTTTTTCACTGTGATCAAATAATTATGCAACTAAAATACGATGATCATGCAAGGCGAGAAGTAACGACCCATTATTACATTTTCTTGAATAACAAAGCCAATCATACCATTAGACTACATTATATTACCTACTTTTAGTTGTTAGACAAATGTCTATATTATGGTAATGTATTTATAAGTAAATGGACATGAGTTTGGACTTGAGGGATCCGGCTTATTCTGGCAATAGACTGTGGTATATGATTAACACGTGTCTAAGTCCGAGTAAGTAACCTAATCCGAACAATGCTCACCATCAGTCAGGTCTAACTGTAGTATTTTATCTTCTTTAGAGGTAAAATAATGTCCTTTGTCTAGAGATCAAGTGAAGGACACGAAATTTTCTGTCTAGACTTAACGGTCTTTCAATCGTTTGGACATTAGAGGTGAACAAGTCAAGAAAGTCATGTTCAATGTTTGGTGTTAGTGGGCCACTTTAGGAAATTAATTTCGAGTATTTTTCTCCGTTTTTCTCTGAAACAATTTTGTAAAGTTCATGGTTTTTCTAGTACAGCCACGATTGAAAGTTTGTAAAAAGAAACTTTTTAAAACAAAATAATTATTAAATTCCTTTGACCTGCCAAAAATATTCATATACATTTATTAACTTCTATTTTGATTCAGCTCGACCCCACTTCTCGCAAGGTGAAATAAGTCACCCCAAACGATTTTTTGGATTGTGTCAAAAAATAGAAAATTAGTGTTTTTCAGAGGCAGAACATGAAACATGAAGTATTAATGTTGGTGAACACGAAATGCAAACAAGTTGAAGTGAATAAAGCAGCCCGACGTAATATTATTATGTTTTTGTTCTTTCAAATTATACTTGAAAGCGGTTGAGAATAAATTGGCTTCTTACAACATCACATTTTCCGACAACGGAAACCCTTATAAATTGATAAGATGTTTGGAAAACAAACTACAAAATAGGATTTTAGTTTCTCCGAAACAACACCATTTAATGTGGTAAAGCATTTTTGTGACACCAACCGATGGAAAATATAAAATTATTTGCTGTACTCGATGCTCGGTGTGGTAAATAATCTTTACGAAAGCGTTTGTTAATCCGTTTTAATTTCGTAGGAAACCCTCTCCGCCGCACACACAAATGAGCTTCTACACTTCCTCTTGATTTATTTCAGCATTTTGTCTTTCATCTTTTATTGTTCTTTTGCATTATAATTATAAGCTTATGAGTGTCTAGGAAGTGTATGTATTTTACATTTTTGCATTAACCACGAGTCAAGGACTTTCTCGTTTCCGCTTCCACCGCAAAAGTACAAAGACCAATGAACGAGAAACGTGGAATAAAATATCCAGTAAATGTTGCTGTATTGAACACGACAACACATACACTTACATTTCTTTCTGCTTTTCTGTTTCGCTAGCTTTGTTCGCCTTCTTCAAAATTTATTGGGAAACGATACGGTGGCGAGATAGGACTCTGCCAAAAATATATATTGTGCCATTGTGTGATCTATGGGCTTTAATTTCATAAATCCCGTGTACCACTGACTTCCCTGCTTTCCTGCATCTCTCGTTTTCCGGCCCACGCACATTCACAATAAGATGAGAGCGACACCTAAAAAGGACCTCACTCGTTGGCTGGGTCGACTAACACAATAAAAAACTAGATAAAAAGGAGAAGCTAGTATCAATATTTCCACTAACTTCGTTTCTTTCTCACACTCCACGGACCATGTATAACCGTGTACAACATAACATTTCAAACTTTCCCCTTGTCTCATCTAAATGTCAGTTCACACCAAAAGCGCACCCGTTTCTTCCCTGTATAATGTAAAAATGCTCATGATATTTTGTCATTCTTTAGATTAAGAAAATGGAGGACAACAGAATAGACAATAACATGAGCTAGCATCTTCGATGTTTTTTTTTCGGAGTCACCTTCCGAAATCTTTATTTGTTTTTCCCTTTTTCTTTGCAAAAGTAGAATGGAAGGAAAAGCAGGTCAATATATTTCTCGTCAACAGCTTTACGTCTTTATTACCATCTCTTTTATCATCTCGTTGTTTCCATCTTGGAGGGACCTTGGTAAAGAATAGAATGAGAATTGGAATGGAATGGCATTGTTGCGTACATGTTAATTCACATGGTCAGACAAATAGAGGTTTTATTTCATCGGGATTATTTTATTTGTAGATTTGGTAAAAAGCAGTGAAACCTGTATTGGTGCAGGACAAGGAAGGAAGAGAAGAGCACGCACTATAAACATTAGTCTTTTGGTGAATATAGTTATTTAATGTGTGGAATCGAGGACGATTGTGCCTCAAGGGATCTTGTCTTTGCAATCAGGCTCAACGGTAAAAGCAAAATTCAAAGAGAATTTCATGGCATGCATGGTCTTTTATCCTTTACTTCGCTCTATTTCTCCCTTCCCTTCCTCAAAAGTATTAGTGGGCCATATGCGGGCACAAAAAAAGAGAATGAATATGTATTCGGTTCACAAAGTAGAAAGGAAGTGGGTATAAAGCATGTGATGTGATGAGAAGAGAGAGTCAACGGGTGAAAAGCTATAGGGCATGGATAATTTTTTTTTTGTGAAACTACTAATGAAGTAAGCCACAATTTCCCTAACTAACAATGGCAGAAAAAAAAACCGTGGAAGTAGGATATGATGATGCTACTGCTACTGCTGTGCCACAGCAGTGCACTGCACTACTAAAAAAAATGTTTTACCTTTTTTCCTAGTAGAAAAGCAATTGCCTTTGCACAATGATGTTCTTTTGTTCTCTTTCCTCTCTTCCGTTTTTATCGTCTTTTGTGGAATCTGAGGAGTGTAGAGTACTTAATATACGGGGAACGAAGTGCACAGCACAGGAAGAAGATTAAAGTGATGCGATGTGTGTGGACCGTATAGTTCAGAGGAGAGTACATAAACAGTTTTATGGTGCATTTAGCCCGTTTCACAGAGAAACCAAAATTAAACAAATAGGAAAACCCACATGTACATACCTACATAGTCATTTTCCAGAATCTGATGATGAGGTCCCTCGTTTACTTTACGGGACAGGAAGAGGCTTTGAATTCTCACTGTAAGTAATGAAGTCTTGAAAGGAATGATAATCACAATGATAATCATCATCATCATCTTCTTCTTCACGGTGCTGATAAAATAAATGAAATGACGCAATTTTTAAATGAAAAAGTGTTCGCCAGTAGGGCAGCATAATCTCTAGAGTTAAGATAGGCGCACGGATCTTTTGTTTAAGGAAAGAGCTCATTTTTTCAGCAAACAAACGTCATAAATAAGTCTGGAGAGTAAATTATTTTTGTGCTTAATTTATTTAGCGGGAAAGTCGGTTTAAAGTTTTCCTTTTGTTTAATACCCTCACATTCCGCCTCTGCATGGTATAAAGTTTCTGAACGACTAACGTAATTTTTTATGATTCCTTCAGTTAGATGACCTCCTTTAAAAATAAGAAAAAAAGTTAATGGTGTGCAGCAGCTAAAGGTCACTCATTCATTGAGAATTGCACAAAGAAAGATGCACAGAAAAGAAAAAAGTAATTTTTTATGATTCCTTCAGTTAGATGACCTCCTTTAAAAATAAGAAAAAAAGTTAATGGTGTGCAGCAGCTAAAGGTCACTCATTCATTGAGAATTGCACAAAGAAACATGCACAGAAAAGAAAAACGAATGAAACATTTTAGAATGGAACTAAGAGGAACACGTTAATACCAGCGCTAGTGATAAGTCTTATTATTCTTTAAGTAAAAGAGAAGTAAAATTGCAACTGTGCTGTGTTTTAACGGCGAGCCAAACTCATTTTCCTTAATGAAGGAATGAACGAGGGAAACGTAAGTGGATAAAAAAAAGTTTCTTAAACAATTTCTTTAACTCAAGTTCATTACTTTGTTTGGTCGGTCTCTTTCCTAAGAAGACCAGAAAAGGAGAGAAAAAAGTGATTGAAATAGTCAGAGTTGCACTCGAATTTTGGTCACTTGAACCTGGTACAGAGAGACAGTCAAACCAGCAGTGTTTTTCATTCGGAAGCAGGTGTACCACAATGGGTGCCTGAAAAGTAGTCTGAGAAATTTTTGAGTTTGGAAAGGACGAGTGACTCTTCCTTTCTCAATTTTCATACTTTTAGTGGCGAGTTTACCAAAAACTCTGTTGACGTGGCAGACAGTTTATAAAAGTTGCCCCCTTGGCACTTCCCATTTTGGGTGGGCGAGCCAGCTAAAGTAAAGCTGCTCCGAGCGACATGTTTTTTGAAGATATTATCAAAATACTGAAGTTATGGAAGAAGTAGTAAGCCTTCTTGAGGATGAATACGATGACTATAGCCTTCCGCGTTCAAAATGATCAGTCCTTTTTATCAGAGAGGCTACTTGCCTACAAATATGTAGTTTGTCTCATAATGTGTCTTGAGATGTGGACATACTGATTGTTCTCACTGACCTGGATAAAGTTAAGAAGAGGAATAAAGTTAGCCTGGTTCCTGCGCTAGATTTAATTTTTTAAAGAGGGGATGAGCCGACCGACACAAAACTGAGCTAAAATTTTCAAGACGTTGAATGAAAGTCGCAAGTTATTGAGTAAGAAAATGAAAATGGCCGGTTATATCACTACTGTGGGAAGAATAAAAAGAGGGGTGAAGGCGGGAGAAAACTTATTTGAATGAAGTTGCTTAGCAGAAGCCTTAGAGGCTTTCCCTTTATTCCATGCGCTCTTATCTTTGCTAAAATAAAGCGGAGTCTGTGGAAGGTCGATGTTATTTTTCTTGCTAAATTAGAAGCTTTTCTATATGCTCATGTGTACCTACATGATAATATCCTCCGGTTTCCGTATGCATAGAAAAAGTTTCCATTCACAGCACTTTCCTTAATTTTTCTCTATTACCATCACTTTTACCAAGAATTGTGCCAATTTCTTAAGCTGACCATAAAATGCAATTTTTTAGGCTAAGGCTGGCTAAGCCTAACAAAAAAAACTGCATAGTAATAGTCAAAGGAAGAAAGGAGGAGCCGTTGTAAATACTCCTATTTTATTTCCCGCTGAGCCAGCAGCATCCGAAAAAGAAACGTCTTCAGCTTGTTAGGGATTTTGTGCAAATGCAAACGAGCGGAGGACGTCCGTTGTTAATAACTTTTTAGTGCGAATTCCGTCTGAGATTAGTTTTTACATTAGACCTAGCCCACAAAAAACTTTTTAAATTGTTTGAAGGTGGCAGGGGGAAGTGAGATATGAAGGTTGAGGAAGAAAATTGAAAATAAAAATAATAATTTAACTCAATTCTAAGCCGTAATTGTTTGCTTACAAAGAAAGAAGTTGACAATACCTCATACAGAGATCCTAAAAGTTGGTCACGTTAACTTTTTAGAGCGCCTGTAAATGAATAAAACAAAGTATATGTATTGTAGGGCTTTTGCTGCTACTGCTTATGATGATGGTGGTGTTATGTATCATAATGTCACTCTACGTTTGGAGCAAAGCATTTCCTCTCACTTTTCCCCAAGAACATGTGTAAATTTTTTTAAGACGGCTCTACGCCTTACTCCATAATTTATAACGTGATTAAGAGAAAACAAATGTGCCTCAGTTTTGGACTAATTAATCATGTTAAAATAGAAATAAGCAACTTTTCCATATAATCGGATTACATCTCTCTGATGGGTTTCTCTAACTTTGTGTTTTGGCTCGGTTACTCTCACTCTCAAGTGCCTTTCACTCGTCTGCCTAGATGGTTTAGAATGAATTGACTTTTTCCTTCATTCTCTCCGTTCAAGTAAAAAGGTCTACACTTAAACTTACTTAAAACAAATTATTGTTTTTCCAAGGCTTCAATTTGACCTAAAGTGAAATTGCTGGACGAAAATCGAGAGTTTCCTCCGCTTTCATGTCTAAATACCGCTTTTGTCTTGGAAAGGAAAACTTTTTGGCACTAATCTTGTCTAAAAACTTTCAACTTTGTTTGGTGTGAGAGAAAGTGCAGGCGCTTTTGTTTTTATCAAGAAAGCCACGTAAAAAAACATAGAAAAGCAAACAGTGGTACGGAGGTTGTGGAGGTACTTAAGAGGTATGTTCATTATTATCCTTCCCTGCCAGCGACTTCAAAAAATTTCAGACGCACATAAGTCAACTTATATTATGTATTTATGCACTACCACCTACGTTTCAACTTTTTTTTTCTAATCTTTTGGGGCCAAAGATTTTCTTTGTTTATGGTTTTCTGTCGTAATTTTGAGAAAACCGTAATATTCGAACGCCAAGTGCATTTCAAGGAGAAGTTTTCAGCTGGCAAAAAATAGATTTTTTTTCCTGGTTCATGCCGGAAATCATTCTTAGAATGATCTCTTGAGATAATACAAAATCAAGAGGGAAAAGCACAGGGTACAGATGCACCTTATTCCAGTGGAGTGGAGGAGAACGCCTGCAAAAAACCATCAATTTTGTCCTCGGAGATATGAAGTAATATCACAAGAGAGAAATAGGAGATGTACGTGACATATTTTCAAAAGTCTCAAGATGACGGGAAGAGGCTAGCTGATCTCTGTATAAAAAGTTGCCTTCTGCTGTTGTTGCCTTGTTCAAATTCGAGAGCTATTATGAAAAGAGAAAAGGCACAACACAACCCGGCCCAAGAAACGTACTACTATTCTCTCTCTGGAGATGTGGGATGAAGAAAGGAAAAAAAAAACTTTTTTTTTGCAGTACTTCACAATTCTTCTAGGTTGGCTCCAAAGAATCGAAGGATATACATAAGTAATTTTCAAGAATTTCTGCACCACGAAGACCTCACTATTAAATTCTTTCGATGTACACGTGTGCAGTATGGTAATGAAAGATGGTATTCGGCTAAAAACCTTTTTTAACTGATAGCGGCTACCTTTTTAGCGATAATAAATACGAAAAACATTTTTCTTCATAGATGATAATGTCATGAATTCATATCTCACCACAAATAATTTCCCACTCGGAGAAGCAAATACGTAATGAAATTCACTTCTAAAGTTATTTTTAACCTGTCAAGGAATAGAAAGGAGAAATACGTTCTTTTTATTAGAAATGCTTCTTCCAAAAGGAACATGTAGGCCATGACAAACTGTAGAGGAAAAGTGGATGAAAATGGAATTTGTACATAATATTTTGTCGGTTAGATTTTATCATCGGTTTTTGTTAGGGAACGCACATTATTCCAGATATTTTGGTATTTTTGGTTTGAGTGAGCAGCATAAAACCGCATCGAACACACAAGTCAAATCAAATTTCTGGTTGAAAGGAGAGAAAAAAGACGTGAAAAGGCAAGGGAGAAAAGAAGCAGTCGAAAGTTTTGACTTTATTTGACCGCATATTTGACACGTCGTACACGTATATAAAAAAAAGTCAGCTCGCGAAAAAAAGGATCTTGTTAGTCAGCCAACCGCACAGAAACCGCCATGTACTCATAATATGCAAATGCTCTCTCCACTTTCTCCCTCTGTATAAATAGCTTTATTCCTACTTCTCATTTTTAAACTCAAAAAGAGCAATAATCCTAAAAAGAGAGAGAGAAATTTGCTCGTTGTTGGATTACAGCCGCTTCCCTTTCGTCCTTCGCCCATTGCTTTGAATACGAAGAAGTGAAAGTGGACTGACTTTTTAACGTTGATAAGTCCTTATAATGATGGTGATGGGATGTCGACTAGCACTGGACTTGTCGGCGCCTCCATGCATATGGATGATTTATGTGATGCATGTACAACTACAATATTAAGCCATGACAGGAGTTTTTTAACTCTACAATTTTCCACTTGAAGATAGAACGAATCTCTGAACAAATTTCACGGTTTTGTGGGCTGCTTTTTGCACACTTCTCCACCTCCACTCGACGAACCTTAAATGTTTGAGAGAAGTTCATGGATGAAGCTGCACGTTTACGAGTGAATGAAATTTTTATTGGTCTTATGCGATGTAGGTTGATAAAAAAAATTCTGTCATTTCCGTTTTTTTTGGACAGACATACAAAAATGTTAAGGATGGGTAGTTCACAGTGAATGACGGAATTCGTGGAACTATTCACTTCTACAATAGCTGTTGACCAAGAACGACCCAACTGGCAAAATTAATGTGCGGTACTTACCCTGAATATTTCATATAATGATAATTTATTTTGTATCATGAAACGCATAACATATATTCTGCGTGGGTAGTTGCTGAGATGCATAGCATGTCACCTGGAAATATGTGTGCCATCGCATTTTTCACAAGTGAAATAGGTGATCCTCCTCCGCAATAATTTCTTTTGAAGGATCAACTTTTTAAAAAATTATGCTTTATCCATGCTCCAATCTCAATTTTACCGGAATGAGTGCCTATATGCACCAAAGTATTTTTTTTGTCAGAAGTCACAGATGGAGAGGAAGAGATTGTAGCCATATTTTATCCAGCTACTAATTTTCATTTTTGTCCTTGGATTTTTTAACGAGACAGAAAGCTACGGATTGGCTACTAATATTCTCACTTGTGCAGTTTCCCTTTAGCTAAATATATGATTAAGTCTATGAAGAAAAAAAGAGCATCAGTCACCAAACTTGTTTGTGTCAGTTTGTGGCTTCCAGCAAGGCAAAAAAAAATCTGTGTGGACCTTCTCATCATCAATGAAGATGGAGTTGAGCTCGACCGCATTCTCACGATCTGAGAGAGAGGACCCTTTGACAAAAGAATGAATAAAAAATCTTTCATCCTTCTGCTCACTCACTACCTCTCTGACTGATCCACATCCATATTAATGGACAAGGCTTGTACAGTATAGACACTCGTCGCAAAAGCTTTTGGCGGAAGGAACGTGTAGATACAACAAGGCGTAATTCGTGTCAGCTAATAACACCCGTCGTATTACCAGATGTTATAGAGGAGAAAAAACTATGTCCTCCTTCTATTCATTTACAGTTGCAAAAAAAACGTATGTTGTGCAAGTAAGGATGTATTCGTTTGAAAAAAAAGTAAAGTCATTCGCCATTGCATTGGCGACATGCATACCCTCACTCAGCATCCTATTTTTATGTTCTTGTAACAAGATGATATTATGAAAGAGACGAGAGGGGAGAGCAGAACAGAATTTGCAAATCAAATCGGGTACGTGACACCAAAAAATACCTCTATTTTGGAGTGTAAAAAGCTGTGTGCAAGAGCCTTTTTACATTCCCTTTCTCTCTCGATTTCCCTTCTTTTTTGTGTCTTTGTGTGTCCTCCTTCATTTCAGTGAGTTTTTTTGTTATATAGGTTCATGGCTTTTTTTTAAAAGTCGGATGGAGAAAGGTAGCATTTGAAAAGAGGAAATTATATACATATTGGGTTCCTGAATCATGAATGCAAAGAGGAAGGAAGCTTAAAAAACCAGAACGGAATAGAAACGTATCTTCCTCTTTGCTCTCTTTTCTTTAGAATTTTGAAGCATATGGTTTTGCAAGAAATTCTTTACATTATTTGGTAGTGAACAAGAGGAAGATGAGGAAAAGAGTTTTTCAGGAATGAAGAAAAGAAGGATGAGGGAAGTTGACGAAAACTGAGAAAAAACGGATTTGATCTGATGCAGACCTTCGTCCCCTTTTTAAAATAAAGGGAAGTTTTTTCTGCTTTTAAACATGTTAAAAGGAGATGCTGGAAAAAAGTGGACACATTTTTGCCATCCATACGTCCTCGTGTTGCTTTTGTGTTGCCGCTTTTAGATACATTTTCCAATAGAAAAGGACAACACTGGATTTTTTCCTAAAACGTTTTTCATTCTAAAAACTAAGTCTTTTTATGTCAAAGTTATTGTAAACTAAACAGAAAGGATTTTTTCCCTATACATTTATGACTTTTTTCCAGTCAAGACATAAAATACACGAGAGAGGAGATTGGCAAGTGTCAGAATGATCTAATACCATCATGATGATACTTCCACTAGCAGGACTGTTTCTTCTCTATTCAATCGTTCACTTTCCAAGGAAAGCATGTGGAACGGAAGAGAAGGTGAAATGAGATGGGGTGTAACGGGTCGTGCATGTTTTTCATTGTGGGCAAATCTTCCTGATTTTTTCCTCTTGGATAGGACATGATTTTACTTGATTGAATATAAAAAAGTTTACGGTTGAAAATTGTTTGCATAGATGCATGAATGCATTTGTGCTCGCAACCCTCAAAATCTGTGCACTATACCTAAATAACAAAGTTAAACATTTTGGGGCATTGTGAAACACAATTTACATCAGAACTGGCACTAAAAATTTTTCGTAGAATCTAAAATTGGAGCAAGGGAAGGAAGGTCGATTGGTACTTCTTGAAATATTTTTTTGAAACACTTGCATAAAAGCATCTTACAAAGTAGCGAATACCTGAAACAACTCAATCGAAATGAGAGGGTAAGTTTCTCTCGGTGAAACGCAACGATAGTTTTGTAAAAGCAGGATTGAAAAGGATAAAGTACCTTCCTTCACGCTTTCCCATTTTTCCAAGAAATAAATCACGGTTCATTTGTCACGGTGAGAGTAGACAAAGTTTGTTTTCGGAGCTAAAATTACGTTTAAATTTGCTCTCTCTCTCTCTCCACTGACGAAATTGTTTTCTTATTGATGAACATAAAGGAGCTACTTTTGAGAACGGCTCACAATCAGTGAAAGTAATAGGAATGGGGAGCATTAGGTAAAGTGCAAGGGTAGCACTAGTCAGATCCCTTCAAAAGATCTGGCCTGGCCTAGCACGTTTCTCAATACCAATACCAATACCATCGGGAGAAGCGCTATCGTCATCATCATCAAAACAAATAATCCTTTTGAGTATTTCATTTGCAGGTACCTCTGCTGCCGCCGCAGATCAATGTTTGACTTGAGTCGAAGGAGTAAATTTAATAAAAAAAATCCTTTTGGATGGTGTAGGTTTTAGAGATAAGGAAAGGTGCAACACAAACACACACACCCATCAATTTATATTTAGCTTTGATTCGGACCAAAAGCAAAAATGCTTTCGTTGTGTGTAGGTGTGTCTATGAAGCTTTCTTTTTCAATCCCATTCGATTCTCTATATGATTAGGATTAGAAACGAAAACCGCTGCCAGCTGCGATTCACTTCCATTCTCAAACGAAGAAAAAAATTAAGGAAGATGTATGGAATAAATTGGCTATATGATGGAGAAAATAATGCACGTCTTAATGTTTCTATACATTTTTTCATACTCGAAAGCTCCACCAACGAAACCAACATCACAGCACAGTAACGATGAAATCAATAAAACCGCCGGTAACAATATTATTAAGTAACATTGAGCGAGAAGAAATTCCCATTTTTCTTTTCCTCTTTTTGTCTTGAAGATAATGTGAAAGTAGAAAAAAAAGTTATGGGGGGAAGATATAGGAAATGAAATGATTTTTCTGACGGTGGTGGTTGTATGTAGCTAGTTAAAACTTGTAAATTTATAGAAAAACGTGCAAAGGAATCTTTGCTTTGATGGTTATCTAATCTCATATTTCTATCGCTTAACTTCTTATTCATTGCTTTACAGAGCCTAATACCACCATTATGGGGGCCCCTGAGATGTTCATCAGTCGTGGGAGCACCATAAATCTCACCTGTATCGTGGAGCATAGTCCAGAGCCTCCATCCAATATTCTATGGACTCACAACAATCAGGTTAGTTAGCGACATCAGAGGAGAAAACAGTGCTTTTTTAGTAAACAAAGTACATAATATCTAATAGTGCTACTAATTTATATGAAGAATTTAAATAGAATTACGTACATTTTGATGATAATAGAAAAAATTGAGATTGTTATAATGCTTACTCAACTGTTACTAAACCTAGACTTGCCTTGAGAAAAAAGAAATTGGAATGAATGAATAGGAATGGGGCTATGTGATATTGCCATTTGATATGTAAGCATGCTTGTGTTTATCCACCAGACTTGGAGAGATCATATCGTAGTGAAGAATGAAGATAGAAATAATTCGTTTTCTAACTTCGCAGATTACTACATTTTTTCGTATGAGTGTACATTACATAAAGTAGAAACATTTTCT
>JAHZMX010004596.1:0-14928 GCA_027743895.1 Seira musarum
CTTTTGTCAAAAAATTAAGCTGATTTTGGACATATCCCATTTGGTGTGCTGATTTACTCATTTGGTACCATGCGTCATTCCATGCCGTATATTTGGACATCTTAATGGGTACTATTGCATCTATTTCCAACGAAAGATATTTTACTTTTTTCCTCCAGGCTCTCGTGTTTCATTTTTATATGATGTCAACATAAAGCATCTCTTGCATTCTTTCTTCCAGGAAATCACTAATATATTTTATTTTAGGTTGGATTTTACGTTTCCAGAAGAATAAAAGGTTGGCAAAGCTAAAAATAATTTGTGACTGAGAAGTCCAAGATGGAGGATCGAAGCATGTACTTATGCCAAATTGTCAATGCCAAGTTCGCGTTCTGGAAAGTTGTCCAAGGTTTTCCTGTCATGCCTTATCATGTTTACTTTGACCAGTAACAGAAACGCAGAAAAAAATCCTAATAGGTTCCTCACGTCAACATGAGCATATTATTTGTTTACTTTTCTAACATCAGAATCAGTATGCAATTCAATATGAATGACGAAGAAAAGATGCTTCGAATTCAAGGAACGGAAGTCTCTGAAATTTTTAGATTGTTTGAACAAGTCAACTCGACAGACTGGAAGAAAATTGATGTTTCCCTGCAAAAAAAGAATCACAAACTTTTTCGTGCAAGCTTTATAATAGTCCAAACCCGAAGGATTTTTTTTTGTTGGTGAGTGCATCATTTCACTCACATCCATCCTTCATGTTTCTGACTACTTGAGCAAGTCGGCGTCTTTATCTTTATAAAGAGAAATATAGATAGTATACCATACCAATAGGCCTTTTAATCCCAAAACTTTTTTAAATGACGGCCATTGCCACATGTTTATGGAGAAAACCGTCTAGGTATTCAAGAAAGTTTGTTTTAGAAGCAATTGTGGCTTTGCCTTAATATTTATTATTATTTTGGCTACGATCTTCACCAGAGAATAAAAAAGTGCTTGAATACTAAAGATTATGCAAATACTTTTGTTTCTTTTTGGTGGAGAGCATGGAGATGGAAGTGTAAAGTTGGACAAGTTCTTAGAATGAAAGGGCATAAAAATATTGACAAGGAAAGTTTATGATGAATATACTATATCCCCCAAGTTTGTTTTGCCCTGGGATCAAGATCACGATTTTGATTATATAATAACAAAACAAACAAAACAGGATGCCGTTATCCATCAATATTATATCAGGCCTTTCAAAAACAACAAGAGAAAACTTGCTGCTGTCTTGTGAACGTCGATGTTTGAGAGATGAGCAAGAAGATGAAGAATATTGGTGATCCTATTTCTTGGAAAATTTTTACCTCATTAAGTGGCAAAACCCAATTTCTTTCAAGATTATTCCAGGCAATTTCGTAAAACCACCGTGTAAACAGACATCTATTTTTAGACTATCAACTGCTTATATTTCTAAAAAAAAGTATTTGGATGAGAAATGGCATAGTATAACGTTGAAGCAGTATACTTACAATGTGTTGGAAGTTTCATGATAATGCTTTATAAATATTTTGTAAATATTACTCAAAATTTTGATTTAGAATTTAGTTTTTAAACGGATTATTAAACCATTTCCCTTTCATCAGATTTTCGAAGTGTAAACGTACTCAAGATCTACCAAACGGACCATTGTGTGCTATTTTGGTTGAGGAGGTGCATTAACATTTTAATTCACTTTCACCCGCCCACATTCATCAAGATAAACAAGTTTTATAATTCATAACTTCAGCTTTACTCTAAACTTCACTCTAAATTTTTTATGAGATTTTGTTGAGCCCCTGCTTTCTACGAAATAGTTTATTATTATACTTGAAAAGGGATTCTTTACTATTTTTACCTTTCATGCCAAAACTAAAATAAAATAAATTTTGAGTTGAATCTCTGGATCCATTTTTAGAAAGATTTGAATTTATAATTACGCATAAAGGGGCTGCATTAAAACTCAATATGTGATTTTTTTTCGTAAAGCCACCACAGAAAAAAGTTGCTCCGTGAATGAAATACTCACGAGGAGTCTATGAATATGAAATATTCATGAAATGGTCCTCACGTATGCAATTTTATCAGTGCAGTGCAGGTTGCCTACTGTGTGTGCAAGCAGGCTAAAGCGAAACTTTCATAACTCATCTGGACTGAGCCTTTTTATATGCACATTTTTTGGAAGTCTCTTTGTCATTCTTAATCAACTCCCATGGGATTTATAATAATGTTATTTTCCTTCCCTTTCTTGAATAAAAATTCAATCCTTATCAATTTATAATCGATTCATCGTCAAAATTATGTAAAATGAATCCTAAAAAAAATCAGTGAGGTCGGTCGGTGAATTTCTATGAAGCTTTTTTACTTTCTAATATAAAATTACCACATGAAAGAAAGAGAGAGAGAGAGAGAGTTAGTTGATAATGTTAAGCTAAAGTTGGATTTTTTAAATTCCATACACACAATTCAAATTCCCATCTGGAAATTATTCACCAACCTTGTCGCTCTCCCGCAGCTCTGAGCCTGAGCTTGAGGATTTGCGATATAAAAATTTCTTAGAGAATTGTATAATTCACGACATCACGACTGTAGTAGTTAGAAAGGATGAGTTAGTATAATATATGCAATATGTACAAAAAATGAAGAAATGAATGATGTTGGCAGACATAAAGAGTCAGAAAACATAATCCCTCAATGAATACCAATACCACTGAACAGAACAGACTTGCTTTTTTTACCAAGATTTTTATCATCACAAAAAGAAACTGATCCTGGGGGGCGAGCATGCCTTGTGAGTTTTTCTTGACATTCCTAAAGTAATTTTGTGGAGATATCAAAAGGACTATGGCGTATATGGTATATTCACAATTTTGTGAAAATGAAAACTGAACCTATAAGTTTACGGTAACCTAAAGAAATGACAAGTCGTACATGTCACATTCCTTGTATTTTAGTTTGTAGTGGAATAAGATTTGTACACTGAATCAAGCAACTTTTTTGTTTGAAGGTAGAGCTTATGCCGTAAAAAATTATGCGTTAAAATCCACTTCTCATCAGAATATTTTATCACCTTTCCAGAACAGTAAAATATGATGCATTAAATATGTTTAACAATGTAGGTAGCATGAAAATCATAGCACAACGGTATAACAATTTTTTTCTCTCAAAATTTTTACTTATGCATATGTATAAATTTATTGAATTGAAGATATCGAATTTCAAATTTTATTTTCACGATGCTGGTAGAGTCAAACTGCAAAGAAAGTACATAAAATGAAATACATGCTCAATTCATCTCCAAGACCAGCCCTCGCGAACAATAGATTTTCCAGTGTCATAGTTGCCTCGTCTGCTCCTGCAAAATAAAAAAAAATCGTAATAAGAGGAAAGGCTTTTCATGGCTGTTTTCACAGAAAACGATAGCTCTCTATACTTACAAGAGTAACGAGCAACACTTGTACTTTGTACTCGCACTATTTTTTTTATTATGGAAGCATGAGTGCCTCCAGCTTGTAGATAAACGAAAATCATGTGCCTTTTTTATTTCATTGTCAAATTGCCAAGTGATATTTTACGACGACGGACACGGACACCCAAGCGAAGCATGGAATGCCAGAGTAACTAAACAGCTTTCTCTCGTCCTCATTTCCTGCATCTTTGAAGGAAGATTGTATGGAGTCTTTCCCAAACAAGGATAATTCAATGCTTATTTTCCCCCTTTCTTTGCCGATCATGGACTAATGTACTCATGAGTAAGTGAGGATCGATGGCCAATTTTTCCTTCAGACAAATTACTAAAGATTCACTGCGATTTCCTCCTTTTATCTCGGCGTGTCTCCCGAAGACTATTCAATGCGCTTGTGGTGGTGATGGTGATATATGAATTGGTCTCATCTTCCTCTATAGACTATGGTTTCCTTTGTTCCCTTCCCAGTCTTCTTTAGGAAATATGCTCGAGTGAATTCCGTTACACTTCGAAGAAAAAGTGCACAAGAGTGACAGGATGATTCCCATGATTTGATATTGATCGGTGGTGCCAGGAAACTGTATTAATTGAGAAAAGGAATGTGAAAGAGAGAAAAATGTTGTTTGAAGACTGAGAATGGCATTATGTGGGATTTCTTTGATTTACTCAAAAAAATGACGCAGAGAGTCGAAGAACACGACATGACATCTCATTTTTTTCTCGATCATTTTAGAAATTACGAATGGTAGTTCCCTCTCTTCCATTAGTATTCCCCACAGATTTAGAGGAATTAAAGTGGAATTAGTTGAATTAGGTCATAAGTAACTGCCAAAGAATTCTAGGGATTTTGATATCACGAAAATACAACTCGTTTGCCCGTTATTCCAAGTCATGACCTGTTTGTTTTCTTCGCACCTCGATCTAGTAGTAGCAGCCGAAAAAAACAAAAGCAAAAGTGGAGACTACGTGGTGCGCATCATGTAATTTCCTCGTAATTGTCACATGATATTTCCCTTACGTCATCCCATATTTCCGTCCCGTCATAACAAACAAATGCGTGTGAATTGGACAAGTGTGAAGTAAAACAAGTATTTACATTTTTCACGCAGAACGACGCAAAATAATGATGACAGGAGATATTTTGAACAGTGAGTAATGTTCTTTGGGAAACGAATTGTACAAAATGCAATCGTTCAGGAAAAAGATGACAATGTTGTTTTAAAAAAAATAGATTTTCAAGATGAAAAAAATCGATTCGCATAAATAGACTTATTTTTTTTTATAATAAATCATAGTGAAAGGAAAAGAGTAAACGTTTCGAAGAAAAGAGCTTTCTGCGGGAAAGTATTGTACTTCCCTATACCGCTGGCTGCTCTCGTCAAAATAAAAAGGGACCATTATTGTAACGATCCATGTTTCAAATGCTTTTGCTCGTGGTTATGTATGAGTAACTAGGGAGCTATCGAGCATGATAATGATGTTTTACTTCACCAGATTGAGTCACTACGTTGCTCTTCAAAATATCTTAAGGATCCTTATCATTTCCACTTTTTACTCTTCAAAAAAAACTTTCACCATCCTGATTATTATCTAAACTAACGACGAGGAAGATGAAAGTGAGAGTAACAACAACATGAACACGAGATAAGTGCATACTTCAAGTGTAATATGGATCGAGCATTTATCCAAAAATGTGAATTCACTTTCACAAAATTGTTGAAAAGATCATTAAAAATATGAATTTAAAGGAAGGACCTTAGTTTGTGCGACGTTGTACTTGATGACTTCAAATGTTTTACAGATTTATAATAAAGACTAATGTATCCAGAACAGGAGTTTCGCTGAAGGTAAATATGTGGTATACAATTACTGTTGTACTATGTGGCAATTTTGTTTTTTAATTATTGAATTTATCAAACCCCTCAATCCCTTTAGCCCAGCAAAGAAGGACCTGGATTCGAAGAAAAGGTAAATTACAAAGAGAAAACGTGTACTCTGTCACATCAGCAGCAAATTAATAGCTTCAAAACCAATTACGACGCAAGTTAAACTCAAAACTGGATTAGTTTAGGTTCCCGATTCCCCACGTTTCCATACATTTTTCTCAATTTCAGACTTCCAGGAAATCTTTATGTATTTTTAAGAAGTTAGTTAAGTTGCAGTTTCCCAAACTTATACAACTACAGCTATCTTCAATTCATTGCAATTACAATTGCATACTGGCTCCTGACACTGCTAGAACGTGTTTGAAGCAAAAGAATCCAAACAGAATATTGTTCTCCAGAGAGATAAATGAACAATTCTAACTGTGTTTTTATTGCTAGGAGTAAACAATGACTCTCTGATCTGGTCTGAACAGCTCGTGATTCGTGATTTTGTTTGCTTTTTTTTAGTTTAGTTTGTACTCAACTCATCATGCTTCTTGAGACTTCCAACTTGTTCATGAAACAAGTAACAATAGAACAAAACTTATGAACCAGCTGCAGCCATTACCATCGTGTACTGTACTTCCTTGACTTCTGTGGAATGGAATGCTTGAAATCTGTAGATCATTTCATTCCCGGAAAAACAACAAAAGATTGCTTCCAAGAAAAAAGTAATTTGGAAAAGAACGAGTGTGTTTGGATAATAATGTTTCTTTGTCAGTTTATAAGAGCTTTGCTTGCTTTTCCCAGTTTTTGTGCGAATTGACGGCAAGACAAGAGTTTTTTTTTCCAACTTTGTTGAAGTGATTATTGGAAGTTGCATTGAGAAATAAATCGGAAACGTGATCTTTCATCCCTTCTTCCTTTCGAATTCCAAGTTCTTTCTTGCTAACTGATTGTGTGACGCGACGAAGAGTGTGTCAACGTGTAGAAATGTGCTTTGCGTGACTCAGGAGAGAATAAAACTTCTTCTTAGTTTCCATTAAAAACTAATGATCATGGATTCACAAAAAAAAGTTAGGAACCTCGTGCAAATTCTTCTTGTCAAATACAAATATGCTTACTCAACATTTTACATCATTCAAATTCAAGGAAGTCTGGCGAAGTTGGCACATGCATGATTTTTCTGCCAAGAATTTCTTTTATAATCTTTCAAATCCACGTAGAATTCCATATGAAATGATATCGCAATGCTATTCAGACGTTACCAAACTTTTGGGGAAGGAAGTTCATTAACGATTCCCTGAAGTAATTGTTCGCATTTTAAATGTCCCTGATTAAGAGAGAGTCTGTGTCTTTCACCTAAATCATCGTCTAACGTTGCACAAAGAAGCATAAAGTTTTTCTTAATGGCAACTCGTCGAAAAGTCGAGTTATGTAGTTTGAATCAAACTAACAATAGCTCGCACACAGCTCTGAAACACGGGCTACTTATTTATTATTGAAGTATTTGCGTTTTGGCATATTTTTGGACGTCTTTCTGCGTATTAGTCAGTCGAACAAACTGCGTAAAAGATTACATTTTTTCTGCTTTCCAGTTCTATTGCCACATTTACCATTTACGTCAAAATAAAGAGTCGCTCACTTTCTTTTCCGATTCTGGAGTCCACGGATGCTTCAAGCCTGAAAAATATAAATCGCAATTTTAAAATGAAAGTGTATATACTTTTAAAAAAATGCCTATGGTTAGTTTTGAATGCATACCTTTTCCAGTCACACTGGGTTATTTCTTTTCCTCAAACAATAAAACATAGTTAATAATATATTATCTCGATCTCGGAATAAATTTACGCTTGGAAGCAAAAGCGACATTTCATGGAAAATGGGAATTTTATGCATGGTCGGCTACGCATCCATGAAATGATGTTCTTCCGCCAGACAACAATTTAAGCACCAACAAGAGGGTCATAGGGCTTGATATTGATGCAAATTGGGAAGCATTTATTGGTACATTAATTTGAAAAAGGAAAAATTATCATATTTAAAATTTTTGCTATTGCTTTTAAATATGTTGGCGTTATGCAGAATTCCCAATAACAGCAGCTTCTATCCGTCTATATTTCTTGTCTGCTTATATTTCGGAGGAAATAACTACAACTTGAATTTAGCCTTCGCATTCCTGCTTGCTTCAAATGGTCCGGTCTGGCACACTTTCACTTCAGCTTTCATCATCCTTCAATTCTGAGACACATCGCTCTTCCTTCCTTCCTTCATTGTCCTCTAGGCAAACTAACGGGGAAGTAAATAAGCTACACACATAAACAATCCACTATTACTTGTTTCTCGCCATTGAAAGATGTCAGGGCTGACAGAAAGTGCCGCTTTAAACTTTCACTTCCCCTCTTTCACCCTTCGCCACTATAGCATTCTGTATTGAATAAGTAATCCCGTTGCTGTATTGGTAGTGGCCGTGTGCATTTCAAATGCCACCGGATTTATAAGTCCATTATCGTTTGCAAAGCGGCTTTTTCCACTGTGGTAATCCTTTATTTGTAATGCATTTCCCAGATTGAAATTTTCTGCTTTTTACAATAGATTTTCGCTTTTTTATTTCTTTAAAAGCGTTCTCAAGATAAGCCTTTCCCGCTGAACAGGATAACGTTTGGATTG
Organism: Seira musarum; assembly: GCA_027743895.1. Lineage (NCBI taxonomy): Eukaryota > Metazoa > Arthropoda > Collembola > Entomobryomorpha > Entomobryidae > Seira > Seira musarum. The sequence continues at coordinate 8,005 of JAHZMX010004596.1, forward strand.
CTTTCAAATCATACATGAAAATGTGGCTCTTGTGGCAGTTTTACCGTGGATGTGGTCATAAACCTAATCGGTCCTTCTGGGAAAATATATATTTTTTCCAATGGCTTCGAAATTTTCAGTGAAATACATACCTACATTGTTTGATTTTACAAGGCAGTAATGTATAAGGAAGACAGTTTTTATTGTTTAAATTTTGTGGGTTGGAAATGCAAGATTGGAATCTTGTGCGAATGTTAGTAAAGTGATAGGTATGCTTACTTTCCGTAAAACAGCGCATAAAAAGGAATGTGATGTTTGACAAGCACGTTATTGGAACGGATCGTTGCATCACATGCATTTCTTCAGTTTAGTGGGAGGAAGATAGTGGTGCCAGTGCCACCACCGCACACCATCCCAATTTCGAAATCATAATGATGATGGCGTAGACTTGGCATCGTTATAATGCATTGTCACGTCACGATATACTTGATGTAATCCAATGCAATCACATTGAGATAGGCAGAAACAGATTCAAAGTCTTTGTGATATCTGCGATGTTTACTTATGTACGTGGAGGGTGCGATGTGGTGTGATACGATTGTGAATTTCTCAGGATGCTTTTTAGCTTTAAAGTGATTCAGCATCCAGTGGGGATTATCGATTCATCCACGTGTCATGTCATTTTCCCAATCCCATTAAGCTGAAAATGCTAGGTTCGTTCGTTAACATTTATTTCCACGTAATAAATGACACGAATACAAAATAGTGAAAGCGGACTTGAGGAAATCGAATACTTTGTATTATGACTTTACTAGTCTAGTCTTGTCATAACGCCCTGCGGTTTCAGGTTTGACGTCTAAAGCAATATCCGAGGACATGCTAACAACTACAACTCTAGTATTACCTGGTTTTATTAAAAATTTCATAATTTTGTACGCAACGACCCACATAAAATAAACGGATATTGTTTTCCATCATCAAAATAATATTGCTATTATAACTGTTGTGTAAGAGGTTAAACTTCATGAATACAATATATCCCGCTTCATATATGCGTCATTTGAATGCATCGATTTCCAGATTACTCATTACTTATTAAAAAGAATTATGAAATAAGTAGGCTGCTCAAACAGGACTGTTGACAGAAGTCGTTGTCACCATCACCACTGCTTACTTCATTTACCTCTGTGACTTGATTTCAGGAGAGACTTCATGTGGGGCAATGCCAGACACACACTTTTGTGGTTACAAATCAAACCCGTAATCTACTTCTAAAGCAGTTTTAGTAGAACTGTTCATTTTCTGCTTACACAGCATCGCTAACAATGAAACAACGATATGTCGTCTTGTCTGTTCTGATTTGTTCCCAACTTTCAACTTTCCTCCACATCTTATCCCACAAGTTACATTAACTCAAGAATTGTAGAAAAAAATGCGAAACTAAAAACTTTTCCCCTTCCGTCATGTTCTTTTTCTTGTCTTTGAGTAGAACAAGCTCAAGAAAGAACGTGGGCGAAGAAAATACGTCCTGTCCTAGCATTTTCCAGAAAGATGAATTTGTACTGTTCTGCACGCTTCACTATTTCCCTTATTATTAGTTTAACTGCGTGTGTGCCATCATCATTTCTATAATCATCTTCACATGGCTTGTTCGTCCATTCCAAGTAATATATACTTTCTTAATATTGTCTGCACACACGTGCTACCATCCCATTTCTCTGCTACTGCTGAAGGGAAAAAATCTCTGATGTAACAAAGGGAAAAGAAGTTAAAGTTTTTTATGTCTCAGACGAAGACGTGTTTCAAGTGAGAATCGTTTCATTCCTTCCACAACTGCAGAAACGAAACCAAACTACTCGAATCCAGACCGCTTTCACCCTCCACTTTCCTTAAACGTCGGACAAAGGACTATACATTTTTTTTTGTTTGTGTGCACATACTTCCATGCACATCGACATCAACGCAATCTTTTTCCTCTTTGCACTTCCAACTTTCAACACATAAAAAGGATCCATGAGGAAGTGTGATATGTGATGCAATGCGATGTAGAGTGTTAAAAACGGGCAAAAAAATAAAGCTTCCTTATTAAAAGTCATTGTTTTCTTTCAACACCAGACCATAGAAATACAGAAAAATGAAGTAAAAAATTCATGGGGGAAAATAAATTGTTATCTTAAAGCTGTATAAATAGTCCCAAACCACTTCTACTATAAAGCATGGTTTTAATGTTAACCTTGTTTCTCTTTCCGTTTTCTTTAAAAAAAATGCAGTAGAAATGAATCAGAGATAAGTACTTAGGCAATAGGCATGTAGTGTTTTTTATCCTCGCATGGATGATATTGAAGACTTCGAGGACGAGCGACACATCGCATCAACAACATCAACTCAACTCCCAAACTTTTTTCATCTATTCATTCGAAAAATATATACAACCAAAATTTACTTTCTTCTTCAAGTCAATCTATTTACTCAAAGAAGCGATGAGATTTTTCAATGACACGTCAAACGAAAGCAACAAAAAAAAAACGAACACAATTTAGGGCAAAAGATTCGATGCTGGCTCACACAGTCAGTCAGTCCAGTAGAGAAAAAAATTACTCAAGAAAATTGAGTTTAAGCCTCGAGTTCCCAGTTTATTCTGGTGAAGGACATGACATGATTTCGTTTTGATTGCGTCGCGCTCTTTTTTCCTTCCTGCTACGATTACCAAGTGCATCAATAAAATTGTAAGGAACCAACCTGTACACAAATCACGAACAAAATGTGATTACATCAGGGAACAGGTTATGAAGTTGGGATGTCATTTTCGAAAAAAAATTTGTAGAGTTGTAGCTAGTGTAGAGAGACTATTAGAATATGAATGGCTTTGAAATGTACAAGTTTGGCAGGGCCTAGAATCAAAATGTGGTCATAAAAATAACAGGATAATGCGTTTCCATGATCTAGATGTAAATGTAAGTACTTACCCTCCTCCCTCTTCCAAGAAGAGAATCTTGGCCATGAAGTTGTTGTCAAAGAAGACTTGTTTATCACATCATAACTCCGTGCTACATTATGATGGAGTAAACACTACACCATATGCCCGCTGAAGGGGAAGCATAAACAAACACTAAAAATCCTTCTTTTTTTTAAATGACCCCTCTTATTTACTTTCTCAGAGTGATGATGATAAGGACAAAGTAGGTACTTAAAAAAAAAGTGAAGAGACTCACTTTCTCCATTTCCAATTTTGTTTTATCCGTGTTTGAGTGAGACAGAGAACAGAACAGAGGCCGCATCGCATCACACCTCTTCAAACACAAGCGGAGAAATTGTAATAGAGACAGACGGAGAAAGAAATAAAAAGGAAAGTGTTTTACTAATCCCTTGAGATAACACTCGACTAGTATGGAAAATGGGTGAAAAAAGAAGGAATTCCACAAACCCATTTATATGTAAATTAAAAGTGCCTTTTATACCAGTGCCATATTAACTTTTGTTTACGTTTCTTTCGAAAAGTAAAGAAATGATGGGAAGATACTCCCACCCTCACGGTACTTCTTTTTCAAATGCCAAGAGTAAATAAAAGCACATTTTCCCTTACAAAATTATGGCAATTTTTTTGTCTTCCAGAGGAGAGCAGAGGCACTAAAGAAGTCAAAAATCTAATATGTCAAAAACTCATGCTGCTTTTTATTGAGTTTGGTAAAGTAGGTACTTTCCCTTTCTCTCCAAAGTCTCAAGATGGTTCAGTTCAGCTCAGTCACTCAGTCATTGGAAAAGTTGACCATTTCAGTTGGTGGTACCGTTCCACATGGGAAGTTGGAGTTGGAATATCGTTGATGTGCCTCGTTAAATTCTAATCTCGTCTTCAATGCAATCGCTGAAGCGTATAAAAAAGGGACAAAACAAAAAATGACATGAAACGCGTTTGAAGTGAGTTATTCAACTTGAATGGGATAAACTAAACTTGTGTTGATTCTATCAAGCCACAGGCAAGCGCTAGACTATAAGACTCATTCCAGAGTAAAGCCGACGTAGAAGGTACAAAAATTATCGACGGTTGAGCAATTCATTGGGTTTTATCTCGCGTTTTCTACCTTCATAGCGATGTACACATTAATTACTCGACATTCGCCCAACCAACCATATTATTATCTTCTTATCATCTCGAATTAGTGCTTCCATCCATCCATTCAGTTAGAGTTCAGCTCACCATTCTGTTCTGTGTAGGAAGTATGTTGTAGATACATATCTTGCGAAATTAAAGAAATAATTTTTATCTGTCTGTTCACTTTAAAGGAAAAACTTACCTCGGAGGTACATAAGTACTCTACTTCAATTCATAAGAAACTTTTTTTTCAACCTAATGACCTTCTTGCTGCTCCTCTCCAGATTCTCCCAATTTTTTATGATGATGTCTACAATACGTGTATGCAGTGCGGAGCTAACCTGTGAAAACAGCCATTACGCGAAATTTAATGGAGACTATTTTGGCAATCGTTACTACTTACTGAAGGAAAAAAATAATAATAATGCGCCTTGCTTTGTACTTTCCCTTTTCCCCTTGTTCCGTTTTTTTTACCCTGTGCACTACACACTACACTAATTCCAGTATATATTATTTTTTTGAGCGATAATAATCGTAAAGGGGGACCTTCTTTTTTCGGTACACAAGAAAATAATGGAGAGAATTCCAGAGATCAGGAATTTTCTACTGGGGAATGCATGGAGTGTAAGTAACGAATTGGTAAGCTTTCAACCTTTCCTTGTTGTAGTGCTATATGTACCACTTACTTCACGCCTGCTGTTTTTATAGATGACTTTGAGTTTGTTGAGATACATACCAAAAAGAGGACTAAAAACCTGGTCTTTGTCTTTTCTTCATGGAAGCAGCATCCATCCTCCCTCACGAGGTGGGAACGTTCAGAGAGATCTGTCCAGCATAAGTACATACATAAATTTCAAAGCTGTGCAATGCAATGTTTGGCTACGACCACTACTACTGCTAATACCGCAGATCATTTCTCCATGATTTTTTTTTGCTGATTCAAAAAATAAATCTTAAAAACGACATTTTTCATATTTTCCCTTTCTCCAAAGTCTCTAAACATTAAAAGCCTATTTGAAGAGAAAATATATTAAAAACATGAGGACAGAATGAAAATGGAAATGTAAGTCGAGACGGCTATAATTTTCTCCAGTCCAAGTCCTCCGAAAAAAAAGAATTGCATTGCATGATGGAGCTTTCGACGATGTGATGTGGATAAAAAAGGACTATTGCTACGAAGAAATGTGTAGCATTAGGTCTGCCTGACTTGACTTAGTGCAGACTTTTCTATTCTCAATTACTCCTATTATTATTATTACTACCAACCAGCTTCAGACTTTTTTTCTCACGATGTGACTTTGGCTTCAACAGAAAAAAGAGCGGGAGAAAGGAGAAGAAGATTCGCGGACTGACTAAATACAACGGTTGGGGTACCACTGCCTGCCATTTTACCAAAGTACCCGAAAAGTCGTACACAAAATATATCTTCAATTCTTTTTGCCACACTTTCTCTTTCACTCTCCACCTCCACTATAAGGAAAAAAACCTTACTTGGCCTGGTATTGCGGTAGTGCGAGAACATGAATTCTTTTTTTCCACGAAGAAACCCAGCAACCACGAAAACCTATATATGCTGGCTGGCCATGGCCATGCGATGCCATGTGGAAGTATGTTTCCAGTAAAATTTTCATTTTTTTTTCGTTCTAGATCTCATTCGCATCCTCATTCAAGCTGGTTTGGTTTTCATGTTGGTTCAGATGCTCTTGTAAAAATGTCCTATTGAATCCCTTTGTAAAAGTCGCCCTTGCCTTCCCACACCACTACACGTTACCACATCACGCCAGGGCCAGACCGTGCCAAGGCAATGCAAGGCAAGCCACATGAGTTCTGGTGGACTGGAGAAAGAAAGAGGATTCCATGCATTTTTTCAAGTCAGAGCACACTTTCAACTCTACATATTCACCTTCATCTCATGCTACTTCTTTGGAAAAAAGGAGCTCTTGTCTTTCCCCAGTTCCGTTTCTTTTTTTCTTGAGCTGACTTTCACCAGAGAGTGGAAAACGTTCAGTCTCTGCTGAAGTTGGCTGGGTTGAGGTACGCTCGATCTCCGCATTTCATTGAGAATTTATGCAGCAAGCAGAGCGGCAGGAATAATAACAGTGTCTGAAAAAATGTTGATACATGAATAAGGGAAAAGTCGTATCATCATCATCATCATCAGCAACATAAACTTGGAACTTTTTTTCTTCGGTCAACTTGGAATATCTTAAGAAGCTTTTCTCTTCCTTCTCATTCTTTTTTCCTTCTCAAGCGTTTTTTTATTCTGGGGTGATTTCCCATGAAAATTCTATTTATCTCAAAAGATATCAATGTACCTGTGTCATTCGTGGCCATGGCTTGGCTTCGTGTCGTGTGTCCTCTCCAGATGAAAAGGATGGAAAGAAACAACCGCGCATAATTTACAAAATGAGGTAAATTCTCCTCAGCATGTACCTTTAATATCGAATAATTTTTTAAAGTCTCCATTTTTTTTCTCCGGTTGTTCTGTGATGACTCGTCTTTTTCAGGCTGATTTCCTCTGTGACTGTGCATATGTTTTTGTCATTTAATAATAACAAGAGCTGGTGGATTTATGAAGTAGGAAATCGTGAGTAAATAAAAGTTCTCTTTTCTCAAAAACTGTATGGCAGTGCCAAAGTTGTTCTCGGCATTTTGGAGAAAAAAGCACGTGCAGTGAAAGCTTTGCTTAAACGGGCGTAAGTAAGGTAGTGTTTGTGTTGTTCTTTCCCTCCTTCTTCCCTCTCCATTCGCGTTCGTTGCATGTCTGTACAAAAAAAGGTGTTTGTTTGCTATCCTCCTTACCCCTAAAATAATCTTGTTTACAATAGGGGGAAATTCGTGCAATTTCTGTTCTT
>JAHZMX010004597.1:0-10899 GCA_027743895.1 Seira musarum
AGATCGTTCATAGATTTCTGTTTAAACGACTGTCGTTTTGAGCTGTTAGCAAGAATCATAAATAATATGAAACACAAAAATTCGCCAATCAATATTAAAGAAAATTGCATATTTTCTGCTGATAACCTGGTAAAATCTGATTGAAAAAGGAATGAACCAAAGACGCATTCGAAGTTTATATTCTTTCTCCTGGTATTATTTGGATACTAGTTATATTCCAGTCCACATACGTGAACAAATCATAAGTGTCCGGATGAACGGAAAATTCTTAGAAATGTAGCTAATTATAGTTTATTTTTTTGCGAAAATTATTTCTATTGAATTACTTAATTACACCAGCTAACTGTTCATTACCCACCTAATACTGAAAATGAAAAACATGACACGTTCATTGGAATTGGAAACCAATCTTTATTAACAAAGCTGGCCTGAGAATATATACAATCAAATTTTAATTACAAAATTACGGATAGATCGAAATAACTGTTACTTTATGTTTTATTTCCAAAATGTGAAGACCCATGATTTAGTCCCTTACTGCATTTTCCTAATGACAAGGTACGATTATGGATATTTTGCTTTTGCATGACTCCACAATGCCGGCTCCTCAGAATACCTTAACTCATAACCTGTCATAACTTTTAATTCTTGTTATAGGCTATATTTTCAGATTTGTTATCACTTGGAAAATCGTTCGATTTACACTCAAAATCAATAACGATGCAAAAAAATCTTGGCCATGACTGCAACGAATAGAGTATTTTGCATTCGAACAAAAAGTACACATGTTACTAAAGCTAATATATGTATATTTTACTCACTTTCGATTTCAGTGTTTCTTCGGGAGAATTGATTTGCATAATAATTTTAACAATGTGTAATAGGATACTAACTTGTTATGTAGTGAACCTGAGCAATTGATTTTACGATAGCAGTGATTCGAGGTATTTTATGCATATAAGTATCATCATCGTTAGCAAATTTTATTTGATCAAGTCTGTGTGGTACTTAGATTTTGATAAAAATCAAGTTTCCTCCTCAGTTGCCTCAGCATATCATAGTCATAACTCGTTAGCTTGCGTGAGCTTAAGTCGTTAAAGGTATCGTACTTTAGAATTCTATCAAAGGATGATTTTCGTTTGGATGAGTCATTTGATCGTGATGCAATCATTAAAAAGGGTGCATGAGTAAAAGAAAGGAGAGCAGTGAAAGGACCCATCCTTAGACTTAATCTTGAATCCATATCAATGCACATTTGCAAGCCTAACCTGAGCGACGATTAGGCAAGACCGTTTTGAATTACGAAGGAGAAGTCATTTTCATTCTTATTGATTTCTTTGCACTGCAAAAGTGGTGTGTGTGGTCATAGACAATTTATAATATCCTTGTGAATCATGATTAGTTTATTGGAGAATCATTTCATTATGTAAAGTCGTAAAAATAATGTTTGAATCCAACGAAATCATTCAAAATCAATGTCTTCTTATGTTCTCATTGATCAATTAAAATTATAGCAAGTTTTGGATATAATATTAAAATATTTGAATTTAGAATGTCAGCAAAGTCTAGCTATATACAATTTAGTGTTAATGGCGCTGTTTGATGGTCATTAAATTATTTTTAAAATATTGTATTACAAGAAATTATCACGACTTCATACATCAGTAATAATATAACTTCTGAAGCGTGAGACTCATTATGAAAATTCACTGACATTAACATCCTAGTTCTGAGAACTATAGATTAGGTAGATGAGCATATTAGGTATATTATTGATACTTTATAAAAATAAAAATGTTAATTCATAGTAGTTAAATTAAGGGAGTATACTAAATTCTTGAATTATAGGGTATATAGTAATAACATTTTTTGAACATGTAATGACTTTGACTGATTTTTAGCGAATTGCAAATTTTAAAACGTTTTTGCGAATTTCGAGTAGTATCAGATTTTCATAAACCTTTTCAGATTTTTTAAAACTTGTTTTTCTTGCTTCTTGTAACTCTTCTTTTCGCCTTACTCGGAGAACCGGATGGCTTTCTTTCGCTTTTCGTGTTCGCTAACCTTGAGTAGCACCTGCAATTAGTTACACCAGGAGGACAAAAGCACGGTTCTGTCCAATCCCAAGTCACGAATCCAGGAGGATACGGAGATCGCTTAACTCTTTGGGATGCAGTTGATGTTGCGATAAATTCATTTGAGTTCCTCTGTGACAGAGATTTAATCATATCCTGATTTTACACCACATCTATAAATATCTGTGATTTTTTATCAAGAAAGCTTTTTGTATTACCTCGTGCTGCTTAGAATACTGATTGTTATCGTAAATTGCTTTGAGATAGAAGCTAGGTTTATTAAAAGTGCTGGAATGCTATAAGAAAAAGGATACACGAAAATATAGTCACAAAGTTTTGGCTTTGAAACGGAGGTCATAACCTCTGAAAATCAGATTTTACTGAGATTTCGTCTAGACGAAACGAATTGAATGACAAGTCTTTGAGCAAGCCTACCTTTACTGACGTCGGTGCCGGTGCGGCATCTGAATATTTGTTGGATAAGATCACGAAGGTGAAGAGTGCTATAATTATGATCGATAGGTGTTTTACAACAGAGGGATTATCCTTATTTGTCTGTTTACTTGACATTTTTAAAAGCCAAATTAAGAATTACGAACTAGAGAACTTTTTATCTTGATCGTTTGTCTTCGAGGAAATTTGAGAAAATTGTCAGATCAAATCAAATGTATATGATTGTTTTTGCTTTCTTCTCGGTTCACAACTAATTTGTGAATTTGAATGAACCCAACCTATTTATATATTCAAGAAATTAAATTCATGCGTCTGAATAGAATGTCAACCTCGTCTGTGCTGTAAACAATTTTGAAATCTTGAAACAAACACGAAGCAATATCACCCCAGGAAGCCTTACACCTCACATGGAGTCTTGTCCAGATTGCGATAGAAATCAATGTGCACATGGTGTGATGGCAAATATTTTTCATAAAAATTAGAAAAATTCCTTTAATTTGTTTTCACGTAAAATAAAGCATAATTTGCAAAAAAAATGAGAATGTTTTCGCTTAAAAAAAGAAAAAGATTTATTAGGCTTCGTTGAGTGCATCTGCTCTTCCAAGACACGAATTTTCTTGAAGAGAGAGAATCGTAAACAAATTTAATCTTATCGCCAAATACATACATGTACGTTTGCACCCTATGCTTGTGACAAAAAATTGATTGGTGCTTTGATAAGGCGTGTTCCAGATAATAATGCTATTTGAATAAACGATTAAAATTCGTAGGTCAAAGTTGAAATGTCATCTGATGTGAGCATGAGCACCAAAGACTTGTATGATATTGCACGAGTCACCGTTATGCAAATCCTGAAAATATATAATGTTTCTGTACCATGAGTATGAAATGTAAATTCTCGAATGCGAATCGATTAAGTAAAGATTTCTGCAAAAGTAGATTGAAGGAATTTTTCATCATTGAACAAACAAAATTAACGTTCTTCTCTTCTTTCGGCTAATATTCCGACCAAGTGAAACAAAGTTTTTTTTTGTAAAGTTTAATTTTAGTTTTGCTCAAAGCAAACCTGAAAGCATTTTAACTGCCTGAATATTAAACTATATTGCTTTTTGACCCAGAATTAACCTCACGTATGCAATCCCATACATTTTACTGTAGTGTAGTGTAGGGAAAATAAAGTTGAAAAAATTAAATCTAGATTACCGTATGACATAATCTCATACAAAATTTCTGACATGTCAACGAATAAGAACATGAGGCTGCCGAAGAGAAAGAGCAGCAAGTTCAAGCATTTTGTCGTACGTGAAAAGATCTGTATTGGATAACACTAAAACAGAAAAGGAAATGTTTACAAAAAATAGTTTTTTACAATTCTTTGCTCTAAAATATCCTCGCCATTTATTCTCAGATAAGGTTGACATGAGGTCGGAATGTCATCGGGATTGTGTTTATATGAGCCAAAGATCATTCCAAAAGAGGAGTTGATTTAGTTGCTGACTTTATTAGCCTATGCCCGAGTCGAAGGATATTTCGCTGCAAGAGCAGTCATGTCTGTACAATAGAAATCGTAGTATAATGTAAATCAGAAAAAGATAACCGTTTATATAATAATTTAGGTTAAAATTGTAATTTATTGAAACATAGATTTGCAAAAATTACTACACATATGTTAATAATTTGATTGAAGTGTTGAAAATCATTTATTTTTGTACTCACGTGAAAGAATTTTTATTAAATTCTGATTTAGATAGGGGAAGGTATAAACGCTGTGCAAGTATTAAGTTGAATAAAACATAGATTTTTTAAACAAAGTTCTTACATATATTCAGTAGTTATCATCGAAATGGTTGATTGAGATCATAAAAGGTGTACAATTTTGTAAGAAAAGAATCGAAATTGTATCTTTGAATCAGTCATTCCACTTTAACAAACCAAAAATATTTGAAGCCGTCACATTATAAATCATCTTTCCATTGGAGAAACCAGCTCTACTGGAAAAGGGGGCGTTTTATAACTAAATTTAGACGCGGACTAGGTGTATTTTGTTCGACTCTGGACTTTGAACTATAAGAATTAGTGTCTATCTTCTCGAAGACATAGCGAACACACAAGTAGTTTCGAAACAAGTGTAACTGTGGAGGGAGCAGCCCATGCACCTCGAACAATGGCAAAACGTTCCTTCGCCACAGTTTGAACCTCGAAACCTCTTGTATTTGCAGATTTCCCCAGGGCCCTGGATATAAAAAAGAGTTATTTAGCATTTGTTCTTTAAGTAAAATAATATATTTAAAGGAAATGTATGTATTATAAAATTTCATACCATTGCACAGGATGGCTTTCCACAAACGTCTCGAACAATACCGAAATCGCAACCAGTAGGTTCAGACCATCCCTCCAGGGGTGGATTGGGACATCTTGGCTTTCTTTGATATACTGCCCTATCCCTGTTATTTTTTAAACAATTAAAATGTACAAATTGTCACAATTCAATGTTTCTCCTTGGTTGGTTTGGGTTTTTTAAAATGGCTTACGCATTCACGAGTGCAGCAAGAAGGGCAATGAAAATTACAAAAGCTAATTTCAAAATATCAGACATTTCGCTGTTTAATAAAATTGAGATCAGAACGAGAACTATTTTCACAGTTATTCAACTTCCTGTTTTCCACTTGAAAACACAAAAATTTCCTTGTTTTAATAAATTAACATTAGTTATGGGTAAATTCACCCTGAGAAAACTTGACAAACTTCATTTTTATTAGGAAACACACAGGACTCTCACAATGGGGAAACTCTCTGACTCAGACTGCATTGAACCTTTACTCCTGCTTTCCATTTTATACGCGCCAGCAATCTCAACATATTTTTTTCGAAAAGAGAATTATGGAAGTTTAGATGTTGATGATTAATTCATGGTTCATAAGTGTTAGGTTGGAAAACATGTTGCTCATTTGCACGTTTTTTTCTTCTTAATTTAAAGAATTCTGTTTGCTCTTCGTTGTCAGTATTTTTTACAACTCACATGGACTACCGACCGACGAGGAGAGATAATTTGAGTTGTAAGTAACAAGAAGTTTGAGGCAATAGTATTATGAAAATGAAGAAAAATGTACAAAATCATAAAAAACTTTGTTCTCCTCCATGAGCATCTCTTGTCCAGCTGATTTTTTTAGTTTTTGTTTGACACAAGATCAGTATAAAATTCGCCCTTTTAGCCAATGACACTTGTCAGAGATAATGATGATGATAAATAATTTTGTTGATGAATATCTTCACTTAAATTTTGTGCCTAAAACATTTTTCCCTTATCGTGATGCACATCTTGCTTGGCCCGTTCCTACAACTGGCACATGTATGACATGACATGGAAATGTTGGAAACGCGATCAAACACGATAAATTAGCATGAATTGCTGTCAAGAATCGCCCTTTGTCCATTCAATGCAATTTTAATTATGATGAAACGTGTTTTTACTTTGTGGTATCTACTAAAAATTGACAAATATTTCCCCAGCATCTAACATTTGATATATTTTTGAAAAAATAAGACGATTCGTACAATCCACAATAAAAAAATGCACGTTTTGCTGGTGCGTTAAAACAGAAATAAGCTTTTACTTTTACAAGGTTTTTTTGTTGCTAGCTCCAAGAGTTTTTGCCGAGTTGAGATGAGAACTATGAGGTTAATATTGATTCGTATCCAGTACGCGGTGGTTATTTCAATTAAATTGGCAAACAGCAAGCAGGCGCCTTTCGTTTATCTGTTATGTCTCACAAAGTGAATAGAGAATGGTCTTGAAATTGGGCCGACGACAGGAAAAACAGTAAACAAGCAAGGGGTCGCGTGTGTAATTGCCAATCGCATACTTGTTCTTAAAATCATAATCAAATTTCATGAATTCTTCTCATTGTGGAGCTTTGCTTAAATTTGTCCTTATCTGTCAAAAAATAATGTGTGGATTTATTTTTACTTTAATTTCTCTGTAAAAATTAATAAAAATTATATACAAGGAAATGTGTCCTTCATTCCCAAGAGTGAGGATAAAAGTATATTATTCTACATTTTGAAACAGTGGCCACCACTATTTGTTTGACCGTATTTGAAAACACTAATTACATGCTTGAGTTGACCTAGGTTAACGTTTTAAATCAGATAAACTAATTCGGTCCAGATACATGACGTTTAGGCGATGTATTACTAAGTACTTATGAATACCTCCATTTCATTTCAAATGACATCACGCAACCTTATCTAATTACTAAGTGAAAACTAACCCATCCTTTTTAAAGGCACATTGCATTGCATCTCGCACGAAACATTATGCACTCTTTCATAATAATTAGTATATTACTGTTATCAGTTATCTTGATTTTAATCAGTTTTAGCATTAAAAACTAGCTTTTTGTAATACGAGTTAACTGAGAAGGTCACCATCTACGATAATAAATAATTTCTAGTGGCACAAGTCAGTGCAGGTATATACAAGTTGAAATAATCTTTGGCGACCGAATGGCGACATGATAGATTCTCGAAGCACACTTATTTTATGCTTCCACTAAAATACGTAACGAATTTTTTCAAAGAACGAACTGAATAATATGTACTTCAAGATTTAAGTATTTACAGTATAAATAAGTTCATAAATCAAGTAGCTCAGGCATTTTAAGATTAAATTAAAAGTTATTCAAATGTTCATGATAAACATAATTCAGACTTGAGCTCTAGAATAAACTACATTTGATTGGTTGACCACATGGTAGATTCTGTTCCCGTGTTTAATTGATTAGAAAACACGAAATCCAGAAAAGAAAGATAACAAATGAGAAATGACAATAAATGTTTATGTAACCTGCTACTTGCTACTGATTGTTATATAAGTTTTGTTATTCAATACCCAATTATAGCAATGAAATTGCATAACTTAATGATTGACTGAACATCAATTTCCTTATAAAACATACTGATTATCATGGTGTGATGAGATTATTTTCTATAAATAACATTGTTGGAAAAGCAAAGCCTATTATATAGTCTAGTCTAGACCGCTCAACATATCTGGTTAAAAACAATTACTAAAATATTACTGAATTAATTATTTAATACTATATTACTGAAACTTACATCGGAAACTTACAGCATGAGGCCTTTTGTATTACTTACGCTGACTTTTCTTGCCACGACGGTAAAGGGTCAGTATAATTATGCAGAAGTTATTGAATGGTGAGAAATCATTAACAAAAATTGTGAACGGATATTTACGATTAATTACTTTCACTTTAACCTAAATAGCTGGCGATTTTGTGAAATTCGGTTTTCCATTTGCATCTGCAATGACAATGCTTGCCTGGGGAATGGTTGACTTTAAGGATGGGTATGTCAAGTCAGGTCAATGGGATTATGCAAAAGACGCATTAAGATGGGGAATGGATTACATGATTAGGGTAATCCGTTTTTATACACTACCTGCAAGAATGCAAACTAAAATAGTAGAGTAGTTGAAAAATCTTTTGCTAATTACAGATACATCCCGAGCCAAATGTACTCTATGTCCAGGTTGGTGACGGAAACGTAGACCACGCATGGTGGGGCCGTCCTGAGGATTGGCCTGATAATAACCCAAGACCAACTTTGAGGGCTGCTACAAATCTTCCAGGTTAAAGTTGAAACACTACCATCACTCCTAAACAAAGAATCAGGTAAAAGAAGCGCAAATAAATTTTGACAAAGCCATGTATATGCAATATAGCTTCTGAAGTTGCTGGAGAACAAGCGGCAGCAATGGCAGCAGCCGCATCAGTTTACTTTGCCGACGGAGAAAACGATTACGCATCAACTCTGCTGCGTCACTCAAGAGAACTTTATGATTTCGCAGTTAATTCGAGGGGGAAATATAGTGATTCCTTCCCAGAAGTAGCGCAATTTTACAAGTACACATACCTTATTTGTATCAATTTGACAGTATTAATTTTAAGTCGACACTTTTAACAATTAGAAATTATTGTTATAAAAGTTCTTATTCGGGATTTGGAGATGAGTTTCTCTGGGCAGCTGCATGGCTGTATCGAGTGACAGGAGAAGAAAGATATAAGCAGGACTATGAAAGATGGTGGAATGAATTTGGTCTGAACAACCGACCCTCTGAAGCTTCTTGGGACCTCAAGTTGGCTCAAGCTCAAGTGATGCTTGCGAAAATTGACGGAGACGCAAAATATACTGAGGCTGCCAGAAGTTTTTGTGATTGGGTTGTTGATCAAGCACCAAAAACGCCCAAAGGTCTAGTCTTCTTGAGCCAATGGGGCTCTCTGAGACATGCTTCAAATGTCGCATTTATTTGCCTTCAAGCAGCAGAGGCAGGGATTAATAGAGACAAATTCAATGATTTTGGAAAGAGACAAATTGATTACATGCTTGGAAATAGTGGAAGAAGCTTCGTTGTTGGATATGGAAATAATCCACCTCAACGTCCTCATCATAAAGCATCGTGAGAACTTCAGGATGTATTTCAAGTCAGATTTTTTTAAATCAGACTTTAGAGGAAATTAAATTTTTATTTGTAGGTCCTGCCCTAATCGTCCCGCTCCTTGCGACTGGAACGATTTCAATAGACAAGAACCTAACCCACAAGTTTTAAATGGTGCCTTGATTGGAGGTCCTGATCAAAACGACAATTTTGTTGACGATAGACAGAATTATGTATCAAATGAGGTAGCTATTGATTATAACGCTGGGTTTCAGGGAGCTCTCGCAGCTTTGTGCAAAACCCATTGCTGATATGTACCTATTATTTGCATTATTTTTAAATGTTGGAAAATATATGGTGAACTAAGTTAGCCTTTGATCATGTATTTTTCACGAATAAAATACTGAAAATAAAAACAAGCAAAGAAGGAATTTGTTTGAAATGATCAATACTTTAATTAGTTTTAATTATTGTTGTACAAACAAGCAATGTGACATGGACCATTATATACTTGTGTGTGTGGCACTTTGAATTAAATGAAGATTTAGATCTTATAGTATTAGTAGAAGTCTGTAAGTGTTGGAAAACATTTATTTACATATTGTGACCCTCATCCTGCTGGTACTACTGTTTCAAGCCATTCTTAGCTTGGAATATAATTGCAGAGCATTATAATTCTGATCGGATTGATCTTGATGTATGATAATCTGCTTTTCAACATGGAATCTAATTCTTGAAACTGACAATAACAATGTAAGTAAACCAGACAAGTGCTAGTGCTTTGTTTCTTAAACTCGAACAATTCTAGTGATCCGCCCGTGCACTGACTCTTTAGCGATTCATTTCCAATAATCTAAAAAAGTAGGCAAAAAAAATCGCGCATAAGTTTTATTTATTATCTTTGAAAATGAGCTTTGATATGATGCTCAAAACGAATCTTACTGGTAGCATGAAATTCAATAGCACATTATTTTGGTGACCTTTTAAGAAAACTATATATGTACCATGAAACTTTTATTGTACTCGTGGAGTGGAGTGAATGGAGGTAGTATTGCATAGTGTCAATCACAACTACCACGCAGGTTCTGCAATAAAATCTTTCACTTTTAGAATAGATTGCAGAAACTGCTGACTAATTAATAAGCCGTCTGGTCTACTTAAAGTCACAGAGATTATCTTTAAATATGGAGATTCTCGGTGACTTCCTAATCAAAATCATACATATTCCCAAACAACGGTTGTTCTACGGCAGAGTTAGATGACTCCCTTTGTAGCACAATGCCCCAAAACAGCAGTGCTAAAGCAAGGAATCAAATCGCGAACAGAACTAGCTATATGTCATTTTCATTACTCACGTCAGCTTAAAACTGTGTTGCACCGATCGACTGAAACTATTTAGTTTAAAACTACGTTAATAAAGTCTCGTTTTATAATTTTAAGTGAAAGATAGTCTGGTTAGTAGTAATTAAATTACTTTCCAATTATAACTCTTTCAACACAATTTGACCCAGAAAATCAAAATGAATAGCAGCAAACAGTTTGAACTTCCTGCCGATGCATTGATTCACGGGTAAATAGTTTAATTGTGTTTTATTTATATTGTCACGAGCACGTATAAATCATAGGCGCAACCACCGGGGGGACAGGGGGGTACATTGTACCCCCCTTAGTCTTGCTTGTACCTCCCAAAATACATTGTACCCCCCAGAAAAAAATCCGATTGTACCCCCCAGAAATCCGGGTCGGTACATCTTTTTTGTACCCCCCAGATTTCAATACGTGGTTGCGCCTATGGTATAAATCTAAAGAGCTATTAGTTTTTAAAAGAAGGTTTATTACCTTTCGTTTTATTGACTTTCAGATTGGCTGCCAGATCAAAGCCCACTCCACTTTTGCCCAATCATCCTTTGGAAT
>JAHZMX010004598.1:0-20183 GCA_027743895.1 Seira musarum
GCTCCTTTCATACTATTCATTCTCGTCACTACTGCTGCCATATCACGAATACGGGCATACTACATATGCACCATATTTTATGAAGTAGTTCGGGAGTCTCCAAAATGAACGCAGGGAACCGAACTGCATGCGTAACAATCAAAGTATTTTGTATGCACAGAAATAAACGGATACATTCTGTTTCACGAGATACGGTACACAATGTGATGATATCTATAATTAAGGGCCCGAAACTTCTTACCAAGTCCTATTCTTCTAATTGGTTCAAGTATATTCTTATGCATACATAAAATACATCGGTGCTTCTATTGCAATTGGAGAAAATCGAAAGTTTTAAGGAGAAGTAATTATTTATCCATCTTGCAAATACGATCCCGATTTCTTTCCAACTGCAACTTTTAGAAGTTTTAGTCCTCTTTCAGAGTTTGACAATGCATTGTTAATGTCGACAGGAACAAACTTCTCACAGAACTTGCCAAACTAAAAATTGTAAGCTAACAAGGTTCAAAAAAATAAAAGAATTTTGATTAATTTAAAATAGACATGTGGAAAGTTGTGAAAACATTGAGTTTAAAGGACCTTCGATCTAAAATCGAGCGTCAAAGGAAGGAAAAGGAAAGACGTGCGAGGTATTTAAAATTACTTAAATTATTCATACACATTCTAAATGGTATCTATTTTGACGGACCTCTGAATTATTTTTGAAGATGTTATTTTTACGATCAGTATAATTTTATTTGCATAGCCTGTCATATCGTTTCAATCCCATGAGTCAGGGTTTGAGTTAGAACAGGAGGCATTTTCTTTGTCATGCAACTTTGATCCTCATTGATCAAGCAAGATAAAGCAGCAAAAAATGCAGTTATCGAGAAAAGCATATGAGTTGCAGGGGAATATAGATGTACTATATAGTATATAGGTTATTGAACATAATTTATGCACCATTTTTATATAGCTATGCAGTATCATTAATTTCAATCTTGAGTGAGCTTCCTGGCAAGAAAATTTTCAAGATTAAAATAAAGAATATTAACTATTACAACGCATTTGACATTTAAAAAATTGATCTCACACAAACATGGAAGTTGCGCCGCCTTCGACTCCTACTCCTAATTCTGATACCATTGCTAAAAACATAACAGAAGGGTCTCCACTTGCGCCTGATTCCGCTAAATTAAAGAGTTCTGAAATTTCAGAAGGTAATTGTAAACTATACAGGTCGCGATCCAGTCATGGCAGGACACCGCAATTTATGGAAGATCGTTCCAGAGTTCACTTTGCAACGGGGAAAAGTAAAGATGTTGGCACTTTTGTTCGAAAGACTTTTGTAGAGGGTTCAAATGAAATCAGGGAGCCTCAACATACCACTGCAGTAAGACGTCTATATCTAGACTTTAAAACATGCTGTGACAATAAAATTAAAATTGGTGATTTTTATTTTTTTAAGTCGAATTCAGACAGAGCTGAGTTTAAAACAACGTGCGTTCTTCATACAGAAGGAGGATGGCAGAAAGAAATAAATCCGAGGGATACAGACTTACTGGAACGAACAAGAAAAAAAATGCAAAAAGAGGAGACTTATATGGAGACGGTGCCTATAATTGCAAAGGTAATTAAATTAAATTAAATTCGGTGACACTGATTGAGACACAATGCGTAATACATGGTTTACATGCATGTTGTTTAAGGAAGCGGAATACTTGGTCAGGCAGAATAATACGATCCGTCTCTGCGACTCTTATAAAAAGAAATCTTCAATTCTCAAGCGGGACTCAAAACCCTATGCAAATGTCGTGTCTGTCTACAAGTGTCCCTCTCGTGGGAGGCGACCCATTTCAAAGATCCTATTTTCTCCTGATCAAAAAGGTCAAATGGCTGTGGCCTATTGTCCTTATGAATTTGATCCCAATTTAAGAGAGTATAGCTGTGAAGCTTTCTTTTGGGATATGGAAATACAAACTCGTCCAGAAAGTATGATTCGAGCACCTGCACAAATTGTGGATTTGAGTTACCACCCGAAGGACGCACAAAACATTTGTGGTGCTATTTTCACTGGACAAGTTGCAAAGTGGGACAATCGGATTGGACCGAATCCACAAACGGTCTCGAAATTTGAAGTCAGCCACGAGGATGTATGCACAAGTTCAATGTGGATAAATAGCAAAACCGGTTTTGAGTTTTTCTCATGTGGATTAGATGGAATGGTTATTTGGTGGGATGAGAGGAATTTGAGTGAAAGGCTGGATATGGTCTACGCTGACCCAGAGAAAGGACGAAATGACGCTGACAAAGCACTTCCTATAACTGTGCTAGACTATGAGCATTCTTTGCCCACTAAATTTCTTGTTGGATCACAATTCGGTAATTATATCAGGAAAAGGAAAAGTAAAAAAGAAAACTAAAATTTCCTAAATTCTTATCCAAAACAGGACAAGTCATGGTTTTTATGAAGAAGGGAAAAACTCCACAAGACAGACTTGTGAATTTGTATAATGCTCACAAAGGTCCAGTTCGCGCAATCCACAGGAATCCTGTTTTCATCAAGAACTTCATGTCCTGCGGGGATTACCACTTGAGAATTTTCGCAGAAGATTGTAGGTGAGGAACATACTTATATTATGCATAACAGAAAAGAAAATAGGTGTAAGTAAGTATAGAATGAAAATAACACAACCTTTTTATTTCTGGATTCTGGATAGGGATTCTGGAATAATGTGGACAGCTCCAAGTGTTAGCGGCACAGATTTTTTGTTTGTTTTCTCAACATGAACGATTTAGGTAATCCCTGATAATTGAAAACTTTTGTTTAGGAGGCTTTGTATACATATGCTCACTGGCTTCCTGGAAGACCCTGTGGACTAGTAGCCAGTCGAACGGATGGCTGTTTAGAGTTTTGGGATTTGCTTGTTCAAGGCATTTCTAGTATTCTCACTACAAAAGTATGTCAATACCTTAGGTAAAAATATATTATATAAGTGGGGTTGACAACAAAGACAATTTTTCTCAAGGTCAGCGAAGACCCGCTCAGTACGGTATGTCCCTCTGATGGTGGATCTCACGTCGCCGCTGGAACAATCAATGGTGACATTAGAATGGTTAAAGTTTGTCAATCTCTACAAACCTTTGAGAAAAGCGATAAGTATGCTTAGAATATTCGCCCCATTTTTTATCTGAGCTGGCCTGTCATTGTTGTAAAAAAAATTAATGAATGCTTTGTTTTAACTCAGGTCGGCTTTGGCAGCTTGCTTTGACAGGGAATCAAGACGTGAAAAATATCTGGAGCAACGAAATCGTGAAATGAGACTGGCAAAGAAACATCGAGACAAGCAGAAGGAAAACGAAGAGAAAACCGTTACTGATCAGGACAGTCCTTCAGCATCTTCCGAACTTCTAACCAATGAGGGACTTTTGGAAGACAAAATGTTTTTTGAAAAGTTAGCGGATGTAAGTATAATAATAAATGGCACAGTTTAGTGTGAATCTAAACATCAATGTCAATGCGTAAGATATTTTTTGTGTTTCTTTTCAACAGGAAAAGAAAGTTGAAGCCATGAATACTTTGAACAACCAAATCAGTGCACGAGGAAATGAAGAAAATAAACCGGGAGATCCAGTAAAATCTGAGGAAGAAAAACGAGAGGAAAATGGAATTGATCGTTAAAATGTAAAATAAATATCATCTAGCCATAGTACATACATAGTTTCTTCATTATGTGTACTTCTTGTTCTTGGCATAGGATACATATTAAATACGTCCATTTGACATCAATTGCCTTGTTCGAAAACATGGTAAAAATAGATTTTAGTAGTCAGGTAAGCGAATGCAATTTAGGATGTATGGGATATACCTTAGCTTTAAAAATAATGTTGAAATCTCATTTGTCATTTATGCGATTATGTTTTTGTAATTCCTATTTCTTATTCGTTTTATAATTTAAAAAATATTGACTTTGTGCCCTTTAGAGTTTTATAAAAATCAATTATATCTTATTATTTCCTCCTTTCAAACTCCAAAGTATTGCCCGATTTCAATCAAGCTTTATTAAAAGTCCAAAAACTTTCCATTTTATTCCATTCCATTAAGATTAAGTCTTTGGATTCCATTAAGGCTTATCATTTGGATGAACTTTGAACAATAATAACCTTGTTTAAAATCTATCCCAGGTATCTTAATATCAAAATGTCATTCGTCGTTCTCTTAATAATACATTGTGTTTATTCGTATTTTCCTCGCGTAATACTAGAATGTTTTTGCTGTTTTGACTAACGCCGCTAGTAGAAGTAGCATATCGCCTAATAGAAGTAGTACGTAATCTGTAGTTTGGCGTTGGTAAACATATACGGATATACTTTTTTTTAAACTTTCCAAAGAATAAACGCTTCAAATTGCTCTTTCCGGGTGTGCATTTATTGGGAAACATTTGTTACAATGATATCAACATTTAATCAGCGTCTTCATAAAGCCCAAATAAGTGTCCTTTACAAAATGGGAGGAATCGCTATAAAATGGGATCCAGGAAGTGAAACATTTGTAGCACAATCCGGCCAATCTCTTTTCATTTCACTGCATGTCCTTATCATAACTTCGCATTGGCTTATGGCAATTTACTCCACAATCAAGTGTACTGGTAAAGGGGCAACTTGTGACGACCTAGACATTGGTTTTTGCATCTTTAAGGTATTGTTCATGTCAACGGTTCTAATGCAATTCTTCTTACTTATTCCTTCACCGCGTGACATTGCATATCAAGATAATATAACGATGGCTTTCTTGAACAGACTACATGGTAAAAACAATTTAATGCTGTAATAACATCATTGTTGGATCTCATTGATTTCAGGAACACATATTCGATTTTTTACAGATGACCACCTAATCCCAGGAAAGCTAAAGGAATCTCATCATCACAAAATATTAGATTTGATCACTGCATCACTTGCTTGTTCTTGTTATGGCGTTACTGCTTTAGTAATCATGAATTGTTGGCTTTTTCCAGAGATGCCTGCGTATTTTACCAGTCTTCTTCCTCAAAACTCTTTACCCTCAACGATTTTTTGTAGATTTTTCTTACAAGTGATTTACAGTTATTTTATGACTGCAGCAGCCGTACAACTTAATTTAACCACAACTTATATAATTTATATTATTCCCACATTCATTTTCATAATATGCATTGAATGTCGGGTCGGTGCCGATCCAAAGTCATACATGACACGTAAACATTTCCGGCAAATTCCGCACATTTTTAACTTTTACCGTCAAGCAGAAATATTGTTTAATTTATTGCTGGATGTTTGGGGAATTCTTGTGATACCCTCTGAAACTCTAGTCAAACTCAGTCATATTTTCTTCAACGCATGCGTAATCTTATACCGACATAGAATGAATAACATACAGTTTTTCGCTACATTAAATTTTTCTAGTATGACTATTCAAACTTTGTTCAGTGTCCTCGAAATTTGTGGTAAGTTTCAAAAAGATTGTACAACGACAATAAAATCGTGGAAGAAACTCGCACCAGCTACGAAAAGGGGGGAAGGTTATTGCAGTAAAGTATATGTTTCCAAGTTTATGAAGAGTTGTAAACCATTGTGCATTCACTACAAAGGGTATAGAAAAATTTTAAGGCTGACTGTCCTTAAGACCATAAGACAATCAGCAAAGCTCACATTCAAAATGGTAGCGACATTAAAGAAATTATAATAAATTGTTTGGACGTAACTTAATTGTTCAACTGTTCTCAATTCCTTTTCCAATTTCACATTATATATTCATTATTCGTTCAATTTTGATAGTCATTCTCTCAATCACTCATTTTATAAGTGCTTTTGCATAAATTTAAATTATCTAATTATTATATTTAAAATGCTCATTTTGAATTGGTCAATTATGGCATCAAATAATTGGTTTCATCAACGAAATAAAAAATTATACCGTACTATTTATTGTTTTAAAAAAAGACTCATTTCAAAAATTTTACACATTGGTCTGATTACTGCTACGAGTACTGAATATTACGAAACTAGTTAGTTGAACGAAAATAATATTAAGCATTTAATTTGTAAATTGCTTGAACCAAATTGAATTATGCATTTTTCAATTTTCTCATTTCAATTTTAGGAATTGGCATTGAAAATGGTCCTTTAAAAGCACTTCTAGAGTATTATGACATGATAAAGTGTTGAATAGAGTGGATTTAGCGGTTTAATCAGTTTTATGTTGAGCAACATGCATGTTTTTACCAACATCGAGGCAAAATGATCACGGAATACAGTCAATGGTTGGACAAAAATATATTGAATTTGCTCTACAAATTTGGATCACTTCCTTTAAAATGGGACGAATCAAGTGATAAATGTGTGTTTCACACAAAACGAATCTGGTCATCTTACACTCACTTTACCCTAACTATCCTCCACTGGCTACTATCGGCGAATCACTTGTATCGTTGCACCAAAAAGGGGCCTAATGACGCTTGTGATACCTTAAGCGTTTTTATGTCATTCTCTGTTCTAATGCTGATGTCGATGGTATTTACAAATTATGTTATATTCCTAATTGATCCGCACCAGGTTTCAATAGTGGAGAATCTTTACTCTAATTTCATTAAACGAGTGAAAAGTAAGAAAAGTTCTTTTTCTCAGATAATTTCAAGATCTAATAATTTAAAACTTGTGTTTCTGTTGATCTAGAGGAATACGTTGTTTTAAAAAAGCTGGAAAACTTGCGTATGCTCAAAACGATCGATTTTCTCATCACAATGATTCTAACAGGAATTTGTCTTTGTGTCGGGTTGTGTGTGGCCTATTGCTGGATATTCCCAGAGCTCGACGTATTTTACACGAGTTTGCTTCCCCAGTCATCTCATTCACTTTGGATCATGTTCCTGAGAATCAGTTGCCAACTGGGGTTTAGCTACTTTGTTTTCACATCCTTGCTTCTAAATGCATTCATGACCACTCATTTAATCTCCCTTATACCTACGTTTGTTCACTTTATCTCATTTGAATGCAGATTGGGTATGAGCCCGAGCTCATACATTACCTTTCCCAAGATTAGAGCATTCCCAATGTGTCTTATCTTTTATCGACAGCTGGAAATTCTTTTGAATTTTTTGCTTGACACTTACGCTCTCATAATAGTCCCAAGCGAAAGCATTATCCTCACTTACGTGGTCATGTCCAGCTCAACCTTGATATTACATAAAAAGAGCATGAACACGATCCAGTTTGTAGTGGCTTTGGACAACCTGCTTATTGGCATTGCGGTTTTATGTACGACGTTTGAGATTGCTGGTCGATTTGAAAAACTGTCCAAAAATACGATCAAATCATGGGAGAAATATGGACCATCAATGAAAGGAGTTGGAGATACCGAGAAAAATGTAGAATTCGTTAAAAAATTCACGCAAAGTTGCAGAACCCTCATGCTAAACTACCGAGGGTACGGGAAAATTCGTAGAGTGACTGTTTTAAAGCATATCAAATCCATTGGGACTTACACTTTTCGAGCGGTGGCAACTCTGCGAAAAATTAGGTGGTGAAGGCTATATGACTTCCATTCCAACCAGTAATCTTTTTGTTCTGAATTTTGGCCGCTGAATGATGCAAACGTAATGAAGTTAAGCCCAAAATGTCCCTTATGCCATTATACAATTTTCGCTAGATTGAATTAAAGTGAGTCACTAAAGGAAAAGCTTCCCCCTCAAATAATAACATTTCTACTCGTGTAGCACTACGTCATCCCTCACTTATGCATATTACTCAGACATACAAGCGAAAAAGGCATTAAAACCCGAGACACTTTCATGTGACTTGTTCGGGTGCAAAGCATTAAGCCATTAATACCATCAGGAGACTGAGTGGGCCAAAAGAACGCTGTCGCTAATTGCTTCCTTCCAGTCAACCATCCACAAGACATACATGATGCAAGAGCATTGGTGTATAATCCATTTCCTTTTTTCTCTCTCTAAAAAAACTAGGATGACTTTAGTCGATGACACCGATACAACAATTTTTATTATCTGTGTGTGCCAAAAGCCACACTACCACCCCAGCAACCACCAACACCATGCACAAATTTTCCCAAGAAGTGAGCCACATGTGCTTCTCTACCCATGAACTAAAAATTGGAACTGGAGAAAGTGGTGGAACACTAGAGTCTTTTAGTACGACTTTTCACAGATCCCATCCCAAAGTGGTCTTCCTTTTTGGTCATGTCGTGTGCGGTGTAACTGCTTAAATTCGGTTGTTGTCCATTCAAAACTTCATTTCATTCCCATCATCCAGCAGTAAAAAAGCTAGAGAGGAGCATGTTGATCATCGTTATCATCATTGAGATCGTGATCAAATGCTACATCGCCACACACACACACAACCAATATTTGGAATTTTTTGAAAGAAGGAAACATCATCATGAAAAACAGAAAAGGGTGGAGTTGATGGCATGCCTTTCTCGTTTCCTGCTGCTTGCGATGATGTCAGCCTTTGTACAAGAAAAAATACATGGCCCATTTTGATATAATTTTTAATCCATATAAAAAGTTTACCGATGTGTATGAACGCAAACTAAACCTATAGAAATAGGTACCATGCTACATTACTTATAAGACTACATTGTACATGTGTGCCTAATCAACCGGAAACTGCCTTGGCATGAGTTGGGCTTGATCTCTTTCTTCCTGCCTATTCTTCCCAATTTTAGCTTTCCTTTCTCTACGTTTTTTGTTCTCTTCTGACTCTTACCGAAGCGAAAACATTGTTGTCGTCATAATAGAATCTGTAAACTTATTATTCTTACTTCAGATTATATGAAAGTTGAAGAAAGCATGAAAATTATTGAATTTTTGTAGAGTGGAAAGAAAAACAAAGGCAAGATCGAGTCTTCAATAATTTAATGCTTACCTAACATAATTTATAAAGTGTACGATATTTCATCAGTTTTGGTAAAGTAGATGTATCTTTAAAGTAAGCAGAAAATAGGTTTTTTCGCTGTTTGTTGTTTTCTTCCTACTTAGCTGGAGCTAAGTAAATCAACCGACCCTGACGAGATGATTACCCTTTGCTCTTTGACCCTTCCATACAGCCATGGATAGTGGAGTAGCATGTTTTCTTGATTAAGAAATATGATAGTGCCCAAGTGCGCGACTTTATTGTAAGGTGATATTGTAACGACCATGAGACAATCCCTCCCTACTGCTTTTTCGAAACAGAATGAATATGCTTGAAAATAGCTCATGACTATTGTATGTATGGCCAAGCAGGAGAAGAGAGGATGACGTTGTTTTAGACGGTGATATGAAGGAAAGATGATGTCTAAAACAAATAGTCTACAATTTCCTTGTTTCCAAGAAAAGCGTGGATGCAGAAGCAAACATCCATGTAAGACAATTTTGGGAATCATATTTAGGTATAGTCTCATAGATATACCCAGAGGGAGATAAAAGAGCAACCGGATATTTTTCGCTTGCCTGTTGAAAGATTGAAACGAAGCTAACTGTAAGGGCAAACGTGATTGTGGATTCAAAGGGAGCCGAAAAAATCTGCATGCATCTTGTGCGTTTAACTGCTGAAACTATTTCCGCTATACATCTCTCTCCCTCTTCAGATCAACTTTGGTTGGTTTTCGTTTCGTTGCTCCCATTACTTCTACATACTCACTACATCCTTAAAAGGCATTACATATTTTGGGATGCGGATACATTAAGAGGAAATGGAGAGGAAGAAGGGAAAATATCCATAGAGGAAATACTTCCCGAAGGTCGTGATCACAGACGTGTATAGGTATTCAGTTAGTTTTCCCTTCCTCGAGTACTTTTTGGCCCGATGACAAAAAAGATGAAAGGAAATACCTTTGGGAACGTGAATACTTAGTCCTAGTCAAACATTAAATTTTACGGTTTAATGGGGCAAAATGAGAAATTAATAAGACCATTGAACATCACATCAACGCGATTAGCCAAGCCCATCTTGAAACATGAGCCATCATCCAAGGCTCTTTTATGAGACTTTCCACATGGGACCTCTTCTTTACGAAACACTAAATGAAAAGATGAAGAGAGCTAATGAAGCTGGGATTTTCTCCTCTTTGCTTTTTAATCTGATGCCATTCTTCATTTTTTTCTATGAAACGTGATAGCACAAAAAGGAAAGAGGATACTTCAAGAGCAGTTGGTTAGAGAAAATGTGATCATTATTATAAGAGAGTACAAGAGCTTTTATCAATGTACTTGTCCACCTCAATAGACGCTACATAAATGGGTGAAGCAAAGAAGAAGAAGAAACATGTATATTGAGTTATCCGCAGTAATATCAGTAGACGGAGGAGAAAAGAATCTAAAAATGTTTCCAATATTAATTTCACCCATTCATTTCAAGCACTGCGGCTAGCTGGTCGACTGGACTTTACTACTTACCCACTCACTCGAATAAAGTACAAATACACATTCCCGATCCATTAAACATACAGAGCTAAACACAACATAGCGTATTTTCGAGGCAGGATAGTATGTATGGTCCACAGAATGTTTGTGCATATACGCTGAAAGCTTTAATTTTCGCCCCGGAAAATGGGAGTTAGAGGAAACAAATGTAATTACAGTTATGCTCATACGTAAGCAAGCACAGTTTACTAGAAAAAAAGTGGAGCTCATAATAAAACAAACGATAATTACTTTTTATCGAGCATAGAGAAAGAGAAAGGGAAAAAACCGGTGTGACTTTTTCACCCACTTTTTCCACTACCTACCACTACCTCTACCTTGAACCATACTATTAGAGTGACAGTGTGGGACATAATAAGTAGCTAGTTGAAAAGCACTTTTCCATGAAAACCATGAGCACCATCATCGTCACTAGGAGACGAAGCGGTGGGAGAAAATAGTCGAGTGACATTGCATCACATCACGTTCATCCTTCTCAGCCAAAATCAAGCCAAACCAAGAGAGACTATTCTGTATTAGAAGAATAAAAAGAAATGCCTAAAAATAGTCCCAAAACAGCATAAAATGTTGATATAAGAGAACAAATGCCTTTCAATCTTCGTTCGTCGTCTTCTTTTTTTCCTCCTGTAGCAAACATTACTGTTTTAATAGATAAACGATCTAAAAAGAGGAAGAAAAGGGATGGATGAAGTCAAGTTGAAATAAAGTTGTGAAGCGTATTCGAAAAGTGACAGGCTGGCTGGCACGGCAAATAGGAAAAGGTAGGCGGCTTGGTCTAACAAAAATCATTTTTCTAGTGAACAAGGCATATGGATAAAATAAAAAAGTGAAGTAAACATCTTAGCTGTTCCCCTTTTCCCAGAAGTTTTGCCTCTAAGCCCGTCCAGATTTTCCAATGATTCAAGTGAAATGAAAATTGAGGATGGTAAAGAGTTTCAGAGGCTCAACTCCAGTCAAAACTAAAGCTTAATTTTAGCCAAACACGAAAATACCTAGAGCGTGTTCTGCTTCCAGTAGAGGATAGAGAAAGTGTCTGTCTAGTTGAGAGAATGAATTTATAGCTGTTTAGATATGCTTACCTACCTTCGTGGGGACCTATCAGTAACAATGTACGTGCATTATTCGTAAGTGTGTAGCATGCTCCATATACCTAATTTTAGTATTCCCGGTTTGCTTTCTCTCAAAACTCTTTGGAAAGAATAGCAAACGTAAACGTATTTTCTCACGGCAGCAAGCAAAGCAAAGCCAAGCCACACGACAAGACAAGCACGCTGGCCAAACAAAAGTAGCAAAAAAAAAAAAAAAAAGAATTATATACGCTACTTTTACTCCATGGCCATGCCATAATGCATGCTCCTTTTTTTCTCGAGGAAAAAAGCAAGGAGAAAACTTTTCTCCAAGCTTTGAAGCAAGTGAGAAGCATACTAATGCATAGAAAAAGCCCGTCTAATGTTAGGATCGATTGAGAACAAGCAAGAAAAAAGCACAAAGGAAAAGCAGGAAAAAAAGAGAGGGAGTAAGACAAGATATGTATTGCCATAGCCAAGCTACCAACTACCGACACCGTCACCAAAAAAGGGGTAAAAATTGCATCGCTCATGTTTTCTCTAGTCTGGTCTTGGCTGCTATGGCTCTTAGCTAAGGCTCAAGTCTAGCCTTTTAGTACTTTCTTTGGGTTATGCACAAAATGTGCGTAGGTATTGCTATTGCTAAGGCACACAGGGAAAGCTTATAATTCCAGCACATAAGTTAAGCCCATTGAATGGTATGGTAGTAAGCATACATGGTTTTGCTTAGAATTGCATGACATTCGTATTTGGCATGGCAGGGTGGGTTTTCCTTCGCTTTTCTCTCGGAGTTGTTTCGGACTATCTCCGGGTTTCCACCGAATGGGTCACTGGCATCCGAGTGTGTGGCGGCAGAGTGTCTCCAGTTGAAATCTAAGAGTCGCATTGCACCACACGAGAGAAAGTAAAAAAATGGAGAGAAAAAAAGAAGGAACACACCTACTTGTCATTATAGTACAGAGTTACTACTCATTCTTAAGGTTGTAGTATTCACTCATATAGTTTAAATATAGTTTTAAGGAATATAAGAAAAGATTCATCTCCACCAGACTGTGTTCAAAATAATAATAGTGTGTGCTTGCTTCCTTGCTTTCCTAGTCGTGAGTAACACAAAGACTTTTTTTTTCTATTATACCTCATGGAATTCGCATATGATTGCCTAAAACAACTCATGGATAACCAAGTGATCAACATATTTTTACTGTATATGTGAAGAAGTCCAAGAAATAATAAGGTAACTTAAAAAATAATGGATTGCCTTTCGATTTTCTCTTATTGTCTTACAATTTTTTCTGGTAAACGGTGCGGTCTTGTGGCAAAAGAAACATGCATTTTATAAATTGAAAATCTTTATCTCACGCACCACCGCAAGCAGAGCACGACTAAATGGCTTTTTAATTCTAGTACACACATACGTACTTACATAGTTTCTTATGACAGGCTTGGGATTTTGTTGGTCGTGCCAGTGCCTTTTTTGCATGCTTTTCTATTATGGATTTTTGATCCCCATGATGATACCATTGATGATGATGATGACCTTTGTCACTTTTTCATTTATCCCTAATTAATCTCTTAATCATAATCCGTGTGACAAGAGATTAGTACAAATTATTATTTTTTAAATAACAAAATAAACAAGGGGCATACAATTTTATTTGCTTCCTTTTCATAAAAGATTACCTAAATCCTGGAGCAAGAAAACTCTGTGCAAATCTTTTCCCTTGAAATTTTTTTGTTCGTCTCTCTCTGCTCTGCCTTCAAGCAAAATGATGGAGACACATTGCCCATAATTTTTTAATGCCTTGAAGGTGGGGGAGGAGGAATTGAATGTGCAAATAATGGAATGACGTTGTTGGACGATGGAACAGATAACATAAATAAAATTGGATGAATAACAAGTGAAAGCTGAAGGGAAGTTTGGTTGAATGAAAGCATTGCTTGTTTGAAGGTGTAATTTTTCTTCGGGAACAAAAAAAAAGCTCTGCTGATTCTTTCTCCTTTGCCTTGCTTTTATATCACCACCACTATTTCCACCACTAGCTTTATCAACATCATCATCATCAACCTCATCGCTATTAT
The DNA here is from genome assembly GCA_027743895.1 of Seira musarum. Classification (NCBI taxonomy): domain Eukaryota; kingdom Metazoa; phylum Arthropoda; class Collembola; order Entomobryomorpha; family Entomobryidae; genus Seira; species Seira musarum. The sequence goes on from JAHZMX010004598.1 coordinate 13,589, forward strand.
CAAAGGGAGCTTCCCTTCCTATGAACCTAGGAAGAAGAAGAAAAAAAAAGAAAAGAAAAATATTTTTTTATATCGGGTGCTCCCATAATGCTTCTTGCTAAGCTGCCCTGCCTTTTTGCTTACTAGTCTGCCTGCACTATGGAAAATCTGTCTGGCCTGGCTGCTTTTTTTCCTCCTTTCCCCGTGTGAATGTCTATGTGTTACTTTTACTATTGCATATTGTGTGGAAAAAGTAAAAGAAAAAAACTCTGTTGCCTTTTTATTATTATTATTGATATATTGTAAGTAAAAAAAGTTTATACTTACTTACTTGGTGCAACTTGTTAGTAGATTAAATGTTGTAGAGAAACAAAAAAATAATAATCATGTTGAGCGGCGGAGGAGGTGAAAGATGAGTAATTGATTACCCTTAAAAAGGAGTGTTCGAGTTCGAGAGTGGGAAAGGTAAAGAAACTGGATTCGTTTTTTTTCTTCAAGTGTTGTAGTTGTGTTGTGTATACTACTCTAGCATCGTTGAATTATTCGTTTTGAAGGATCAAGGTCAGTTAAGTATGATGCCACATTAGGGTGACAAATGTATAAGTACTCGTGATGAAGATCATTAGGGAAATAGTGCACTGAACTGGAAATTGAAAGTGGCAGCGCTACACCGTAATGAAGCATGTGCATCAAGGTTAAAAATCACAGCAACACGTAATTAATTTCTATGCTGCTTAAGTAAATAATGGAATAAATCACGTATTCATTTGTTAGTGTAATATGTGTAATTGTTGACGCATTCTCTGAATGAATGTGAATGTGCTTCGTCAAAGAGAACCCCTATTTGATGATGATAGCATTATATTTAATCCCTTGAATTATATTTGTTCAAGTGTTCTTACTGTTTACCTGTCACTTGTTTATTGCGTACAGATTGAATATGGTCGTGGTTGCATACTTTGATCTCATATTTTCCCCCATGAGTCATCATTTATTTATTGCATTTCCTCTTAAGTTCTTTCTTTGATCTTTTAAACAGATAATTCGAGGAACTAGAAGACGTAAGCTAGCAGCTCCACTAAATCTAAGTAGAGATTGTGGGGGCGGCGGAGGAGAAGCCAATCTTGTATGATGTTTCACGGGATCATCTCTTTCACTCACAACGACAGTCCCTGCAACTACTTCAACAACTTCGGAAACAACTGGATTACAGTACCGAGAGCAAGTTCCTCACGCCTTGTTTCGAAATACGCTACCTGTTCCGACGCCGTAATAATTGCTCCTACCACTTCCACTAGTAATTCACCTGCTGTAGAGGAAAACGATGATGCTCCAGCCATTCTGCTAAATAATACTTGCAACAATTACGAGTCATTCAACTGCAATAATTTAACGTGTACCACAAACACCCTTATTCCTGCTCCTAGTTCTAGTGAGGGCTTTAATTGTACACGAATCGATAGTAATAATTTCAAGGCTTCAACATTTCTAGTGTATGGACGGAGACGTCAGAATTGAAGAAGGAACGATTATGTATTTCTGAAGAAGAAGAAGAAGGAGGATCTTAAAAAACCGCTCACGTTGGAGAAACTTCCATCCAACCACCGTTTTCAATATTAGTGCTACTTCAATTACATAATATTTCTAGTAAAATTAATCGAAAAGACTTTTTCCAGAAGTGGAAGTTATTTTTTCACTTTGAACATAGTTCATGAGAACTGTGAAAATTGCTTTATAATAATGCCTGAATGAGTGTGTGATTACTAGGAACTTGGTATAGCTTAAATGAAGGAGTGTTGTTGTTAGAGAAGAGAGGAAGGAGGAGACAGAAAAGTGAAGTGCAATAATAAATTTACCTTAAGAAAATAATTGTGAGACAACCACAAGTGGCTATACAAAATTCTGTTGAACCAAGCCTGATTTAATTTAAGGAGAAGAAGGGAGAAATTTTTCAAATTTCACAAACATGACAAGAGACAGATTAGCCGCCCTAAAGGCGGCACAGAGCGACGATGATGAGTCGGATATGGACGAGGTTCAGCTCAACATGGAAGCCAGAGATGGCTTCATGGATGAGTTTTTCGCAGAGGTAAATTAAAATATCTTAATTAGAATTTTAGAAATTTTGTACGTAAATATGTAGTACTTGGAAAACTATATAAATGCAAATTAAATCTAATTTTATTTAATATTTTTAGGTGGAGGAGTTGCGGAAAATGGTGGAGCGGATACAAGGGGACACGGAGCAAGTTAAAAAAGTTCAGAGTGCCATTCTATCCGCTCCGACCACTGATGAAAGTAAGACATGTCTTTTTTTAAATCATACATCTGTCAGAGCTTTGTATAAAGTTGCATTTATTTCGTTCAGAAATGCAACAAGAATTGGAAGACCTTATGGCTGGTATCAAAAAGACATCGAATCAAGTTCGTTCAAAGTTGAAAGGTAAATTGAACTTAACTGGACTAATCAATTGCCTAAAGCGTGTATTGTATTTTCATTTAATTGTTTTACAATTCAATTCCAGCAATTGAACAAAGCATCGAACAAGCAGAACAATACAGTGAGGTAAGAGCTAAATTACTGCGATGATGTACGGTTCGATTTGCATGTTAGTGGAACAGCTTTAAAGTTCAATTCTATTATTTCACTATTTTATATAGCATTACAACATTTGCATTCTGAGATCAAGAATTCCATTAGAAATTTAAAAACTGGATCTTATTAATTTTCTATAATTGTTGAAAACCCACAGCCGGTAAACAAGTAGCGGATGAAGAGCTAGAAAACATGTTGGAGCAAGGAAACGCCGCTGTCTTCACTCAAGGGGTAGGTCTATCTAATGGATGACATTTTCGATCTTGTGACGAAACGAACCAAAATCGATAATTACGTAATCCAAGATATTGCTCCATCACAGATTGTTACGGATACGCAACAAGCCCGACAGACGTTAGCCGATATAGAGGCCCGTCACGCTGACATAATCAAATTAGAAAATTCAATTCGTGAACTTCACGACATGTTCGTAGACATGGCCGTTCTCGTCGAAAGTCAGGTAAGCGGTCTACAATTTTTGCATAACAATTCCAACAGTTATTCCATCTTTACTTTCTTTTCCCAAGAATTTTTTATGATTGTATTGACGCTGCTGGGGAAAATGGCATGCAAAAAAGTCCCATAAAATGAATTATTGTACCAAATGGAATTTATTGCGTAATATATATTTTTTACATTGCACCCAAAGCTCTTCCGACATTTTCAGTATCCAGCAAGCCATAGCCATGTCTGTTCAGTTTAGTCTTTCGTTCATTGAAATGGCAATAAAATAGTAGAAAAAGCGAATTACACGGATTCAGATGGAAAGAAGAGAAAGCAGCAAGGCAATAATGGAGATGGAATTTCTTGCTGAATACTAATGAGCATTCTACCTACATCAAACCTACATTTTATATAAAAAGAAAAATTTATACCAATATGTGTAGTAGAATCGTAAAAACATCTCGTTTTCAAAAACAGGAAGGAACTCTAGTGTTTATGCTTATGTATTACCCTCTTCTTGTTCTTAAAAGGAAATGCACAAGACGGAAGGAAATGATAATAAAACATTTAAAACTTTTGTACATTCTTATAGGGAGAAATGATAGATCGTATCGAGTACCAGGTAGATCATGCCGTGGACTACGTGGACAGGGCCAATAAGGACATGAAGAAAGCCCGAGAGTACGAAAGTAAAGCTAGAAAGGTAAGTGCTTTATTCCACTTTAAAGAAGGTCACGGCTCAATGAGTCCCAATCTAATTCAATGTGAATGTGAGTGAGTGATCTTAATCAATCTCAATTTTTCACTCGCCTCTTACTTTGTCTCTTACAGAAAAAGCTGATGATCTTGGCTTGCCTTTTGGTTACTGGTGCCATAATGGTTTCCACAGTCGCTGGCTATCTAGGACTTTAAAAATCACATATATTCCTAGAAAAGAAGAAAAAAAAGTGATTAAGATTAAAGAGAATAATGATAACGGAGGAAAAGTGTTTACCTACCTATCTACCTACTACAGTTAAATACCCATTCTACCATTACCACTACCTACGGTTCTCTTCAAAACATCATCTCAAAAGCAATCTCATCATCATCAAGTATCAAGTTTATTGGTAAAATATTACGTCATCTCTACTGTATCTACACTCTACTACTCTCTACTGCTACTCTACACATCTCTACTATTTTTCCTTCTCTAATCTATAAACAGCCATTGTTAAATTATACCAACCAAAACCTTATTCTTAATGAAACGACGCTTCCAAAAAAAGTTTTTTCTTGTTCAACGTTCAACGAAAATATTGAGACACAAATTGTACTGGACTGTAACTTAGTGGTGATGAGCTGAAACGAATCTAGTCAAATCAACGAATCGATGCTGTGAATTTAGAAAATGTGGACCTCAAGGTTTCTACAATTTTCCGCGCTGAGGCAGAATAACTGAATGTCATACAAAACCAGGCGGATCTAATACATACAACGTTGCAAGCAAGAAAAACTTTAAGGACTACAACAAGTTCTTCTTTGACCAGGTCAGGTATTTACTTATTCCAAAAACTCAACTGTTGTATTTTCTTAAATGAGACCCTTCTTTGAACTTTACCAACTTTATTTGCAAGGGAAACCTATCCAAAGTTTTAGGATTTAACTGTTTTAAATAATCTCGTTTTAACGAAATTAAATTGGTGCTTCAGTCTTTAAGAACAATATAGCAATAGCTAAATTAAGGGACAGCGTTCGTTGTTGCAAATAATTGTAACGGAAAAGAGAAACGATCACGTCCGAGTCAAAAGAGTAAGTAAAATGCTTTGATCTTGTAGGTGGATCAAAAATTTTTTGACTGAAACACTTGACAAGCCCAAAAGTCAAAGCCAGTCGAAAGTAATTGAATAGCGTGCTCTTATCGAACAGATTTGTAAAAAAGAGGCCATGGTCTAAAAGAAAATATTTTTTCGACAGACATGTCAAACGGTGCATTAAAACTTTCTCACGGCAACTTTCAAACACTATTGACTGTTCCGTGAGACGCTCTAAAATGCCACTTTGTTTTTGCCTTAAAAATTTCCATTTCCAGCAAATCTCTGCCTATATGCAAAACTCTGCAATTAAAACTAATTAGGTATTACTAGTTAGTCAAGTTCAATAATCTACTGAAATGACAATTATCATAAGAGGAACTGTTGTTAAATTTGTAGCGATAATTTTGAAAACAATACTATCCTTTTCGGGAGTTCAGTTAGCCGTTTTTATACTAAAATATTTTAAAAAAGTATATACATAAATGAAAAAAGCAGAGATTTAATTTTCAAAAAAGGCATCATCATCGATCGTGATCAATAATCACAAACGACGAAAAAAATATTATGCTATCAGAGTATTATTAAGGCTGCGTTAAAAAAGCATTATTCATTGATAATGATGACAAGAGTAATAATTAATTTTAAGGATAGGGACTTAGGGAAAACACTTTCCAAAACTTATTCTATTTCATATAGCATAAAAAACTGCTTGTTTAAATACTAGAGAGCTCAACAAAACAATTATATAGATTTCATACATACGCGTTCATATAAAATAATTAAATGTCTAAATCAGCGATATGGTTTATCATCAAAGAGGGAGCTGAAGAGGTACTGTAGGTAGACAAAAAGCGTATTTCGAGATTAGCGACGTTTTTTGCATTCAATTACGCATGTAGGTGATAATTCATAAAGGTATCGTATTCCGTTATTGTTATTCTATTGTACATCCATGATAAAACATTTTTGCAGTTTTTACAATGCTTCTTCCTCAAATTTATCCTTTCAGTATTTAAGAGTAATATATTCATAAGAGATTTCAATAAAGAATAAGTGTTAGAAAGATGGACATATTTTGAGGAATTACATGTAGAATTTAAGGGATAAATGAGTTTGTTCAGATTATTGTGAGTGTAGTTGCTTCATATGCAGCACACTTTGCAATTCATTTTATTTTCCAACTGATCTCGCAGAATGCTTATAAATATGAAACACAAAGTTGGGAAGACACGAAAATTCTGGAAAGTTTCATAATTTTTGAAGAGAAAAAAATTGCATAACATACATATTACTGTTCAATGACCTTTTTGAGCCATCATCATCAACCGACTGCAATATCATGTAAACCTGTGTAGGTTGTAGGTAGTAATTATTTTTTAGGGTTTGGTAAATACTACTACTACTACACCTTGAAATGCTTCATATGTATGTCATGTTTGTCAAATGTGCTTACAATTCGACAGGTCATCTTCACAATTGTGTATTACAATATACTGAATCGACGATAATTAAGCGAACATTAAAATTTGTGATTTTTAACGGAAGTTCGTGTCTAAAGTAGAAAGGAACTAGATCAATTTTTGTAGACTTTTAGGAGCAAATTGCAGGCTAGATGGGTGCAAAGCACGTACATACATAGATTAGATCTTCGTAAAAAAAATCTCATCTTTCCTCGCTCGGTGTATCGATAATAAAATCATGTTCTTTATCTTCATCGTACATTATTACAGCTATCCATATTTGTGTCTGTTGAATCTTGAATCCGCTTTTTGTAGATTCT
>JAHZMX010004599.1:0-13538 GCA_027743895.1 Seira musarum
AAATGAACCTTTATTGGGATCCGTAAGAGGTTATAGTGAATTTGTTGGAGGAGAGTTTTTAGCTAGTTCAGCAGCAATAAATTCAGAAAGTCTAAATCAAGCAGAATATATTACTCCGGATTCGGACGTGGATGAGAATTTTTTGCTAAATGAAGGTAAATATAAAGTGAAGGAAATAATTTTAGGATTCTAGAATATTGTTGGATTTTTTGTGTTCAGATGACATCTCCACCATACCACGCACAACAGCGTCATTAGAACAATTAGGTCTTCCACCGATACAAGAGCAGAATGAAGTACATCTTCCTCACGAAAATTCCAGTGAACAAAGCGCAGCAACCAGTAACTTGACAAATGAAAATGTGCGATGGGAATGGAATCTTGGTGCCCCTCAAGTCAATGCTATTGATTTTGATGCGACCAATGAGTTTGAGTGGCTGATAAAAATTAATAGTACATGGAGCCATCTTCAAGTTTGGCAATCTTTATTTTCGGAAAACATTCTTCAGGACATTGTAAATGAAACCAATCGGTACGCTTCTCAAAATATTGAGGATACACCAAATCTTTCACGTCGGCAGCTCAACTTTCAACCTATCACTATTGATGAAATGAAGCGCTATTTAGCTATGCGAATATTGATGGGCATTCATAAATTACCCGAAACTCGCCATTACTGGTCAAAAAATCCATTACTTTCATCGCCAATTTTTGGACAAATAATGAACAGCGACCGATTTCTACTGATTCAACGATACCTTCATTTTGCAAACAACAGAGAACAAACACAAACTGACAAGCTTTTCAAAATTAAGAAAGTGTGGACAGATATAGTTCAAAACTTTCAGCAAGCAATGGTTAGTCAATACATACTAATGAATTGATGGTTAAGCAATAATTTTTTAATAACATTGTTATTTAGAAACCGAGCAAAAATATTTGCATCGACGAGTCTCTCATCAAATTCCGTGGCCATTTTGAACCAAAGCAGTTTATACCTACCAAAAGAAATCGTTTTGGCGTTAAAACATTTTCAATTGTGGATTCTTACACAGGATTTATCTTAAATTCTTTAATTTATGGTGGAAAGCAAACTGCTGATCATTTAAAAGTAGAGCGGAAAAAGTTTGGTTATGGAGGATCAATTGTGTTGGAGTTGTCAAAGTCATATTTAAATCAAAATCGAACTATTTTCTGCGATAACTACTTTACTTCGCCCATGCTTTCTGAGTACCTTCTAACTAAGAATACATACATGTGTGGCACGCTTAGAAAAAATCGACAACAGGCTCCCAAAATACCTCCTTTGAAAAAACAAGAGTGTACGATATTCCATAAAAACACGGAGACTGAAACCACCATGATCGAATACTGGCGTGATAAGCGAATTGTTGGAATGATTTCTACTGGAATTCCACATGAAATGGTTGACGCAAACACAAAGTTTGGGAGTGTGGTAAAAAAACCTAAGACGGTTTTAGAGTACAATGAAAACGCAAGAGGTGTCGATTTGGCTGATTCCGCCATGCAGCTTTATGATTGTGGCAGAAAAACAATTAAATGGTAATACTGTAATAATTTTAATAAGTTTGAAATGTAAAAAAATGCTGATTTTCCGTAGGTCAAACAAAACCTTCTTTCGACTGCTGGATATGAGCATCTACAACGCTTTTGTAATGTGGAAATGCCAGATTGGACCAATTCCATTGCTGCAGTTTAAATTAGAATTGGTCATGAATATTTTGAATACCACCGATGGCCTAAAGCCTATTAAAAGCAAAGGTGTCCCCCAAAATTTGGTTGGTGTTCCAGCACGTCTAAAGGAAAGACATTTACCACATAAATTTCAGAAGCCAGCGCAGTGTGTTGTATGCAAAAAATCACGTTCAATTTATGGATGCCACGAATGTAATGTGCATTTATGTGTAGTCCCATGCATGCGAGATTATCATGAAAAGCTGTACTATGAAAAGTGATTTGATTTTTTCTTGTGCGGTCAATACTTTCTCACATTTTCATCCCACACACAAATGTAATTTCTATTTTTCCAGCCCATTTCAATAAAGAATAATGTACTTCATGGCCCCACTTACAATACTTATTTTTAGTTTCTGATGGCAACTCGTCAAAGCCATTTCATCAAAATTGTTGGCATTTGTCATCACATTTTGTACCATTGAACTCCCAAACTCAGAGCATTTCACTTATTTCCCAAGCCAACGGGTTGAGTTAAAAATTAATCCCTTTTAAAACAATGGACAGTCCCAAAAAATTTTATGTTTAAGCAGTTTCAAGCACGCAATTGTGAACGCCAAAAATTGTTCAATGAATAGTCTAATACTTGAATCTAACACAGCCATTGTCAAACAAAATGAGTAAATACGTAAGCACTAGAGACACAAAGCCCATGCAGCAAATACGTACACAAAAGCCTTCTAAATCCTTCAAACTAACAAAAAGCATTTATTGAGCATCTAAAAGTAAGAAAACAAAAAATGATTCCAAAATTTCTTCAGCTTCTACTTGGCTGAATAATTAAACATTCTTGTTTATTGGCCGCACCATTCACTTCATCGTACGCAGTTTGTTTCTGTCCCGGATGCGGTTTAAATGGTAAGAGTTGAAGCTTTGAATTTATAACCAATCCAAACATAATTTGGAATCGTGCTTTTAAAATATACCGGAAGAAAGTTGCATAAATTCTACTTAGCACGCTGCCGAGTGAGTGTTTAGACAAAATGTTGGTGGCAATCAGAAAGGTTGTAGTAGTCCTTGCTCTTATCCAACTAAGTTTTGGTATTTCAGATGATAGAAATATTGAAGTTGGAAGATCCGAGTTCTTGCAAGATACCCATCCCCGTTATCAAAGTATAGTGAACGAATTGTTTACAACTTGTACACTTTATTTTTCTTCACGATCTGCCTTTATCTCAGCAAGCTTAAAATTACAAAATAAATTTTTGGATACTTGCATCAAATTAAAATATTGTATCAAAATACAAACAAAGCAAAATCACACGCTAGACTTTAAAGATACGGATCCCTCGGGGCTGATTTATAAATTATATTCTGGAAGAACTTTCAACAAATTGTGTATAGCACATTTACCCACAGTGTCACAGGTTCATGACAAGACCAAACCTGTGCTAATGTTTATGCCTGACGATGCACATTCATTCATGGAAACGCGACGTAACGGTTTATGGATTCCCGTAAATTATATTATATAATTTTTGCTATCAGTAGTACTTCTAGTAAACGAAAAATTGACATTTCACATCGGTTGCCTGGCTTGTGTGGAAACAAAATCGTTTAAAATTAAATGGTGGTCGGGTTACGCGGGAGAAGTGCAAGCGACAAACATAACCTTTGACTCGCTCCATGACATCAAGGAGAGGTGGACTTATTTACACACAAACAAAATAAACATGAAAATATCAGAGCCTCCTGGCTTATCAGACTTTCTTGATGGTTTTGAAACTTTAAGGTACGATTACGGTCGCGAAGCACTTATGCTAGCCATTAGTTATTACATCCGCAAGTATCACAATTGTTCCACACTTATCGAGTGCGGTCCAATACAATTAAATTTCCGAAATATGTACACAGGTAGTCACAGAATACCCATTGTTCTCCCGTATCTTGTTACATATGATGGGTTCAAATACATAATTGTTGGGGAGTCGGAATCAGACGATGATAATCTCAAAAAGGAAATCAGCATTGATTTCTTAATACGGCTTCTTTCCCCTTTCGAATTAAATCTTTGGCTTGCAATCATCCTGGTAACTTTGGTAGTAAATTTGGCGTTAAAAACCATAAAATTTAGAGGCTCATTGTGGGCGACATTGGCAATTCTGATGGAGCAGGATACAAGAAATAGTTACGGAAGATCCAGATACTTTCTGGGAATTTGGATGCTAATCTCTGTTTTATTTCGAAATATGTATACGTCCTCATTATACTCTGATATATCGACACCACGTCCACCTAAATATCTACCTTCAAATATGACTGATTTAGTTTTTGGTGAAAGTAAACTTCCCATTTTGATTTTTCTTCAATATTATCGTCAGTTAGAGGCCTCAGAATTTGCAGAAAATTGTATTATTCGGAAACAGAGTTTGAAGAACTGGACAGATTCCCATGGCTCGCCACTCACATATCCAGTTGGTTGGAATGCTGAACGTTTTGTGAAACGAGGTTACGTAATTAATACGTTAACGTCCAGTGCGACTGATTTTATTCATATCAGTAACGGACATATTAATAATGCATTTCAAGCGACTTCTGTTGCTGCTGCTTCGGATCCACCGATTCCTTCTACTGATTTCGTTGATTTAGGACCAACAGCATTTATTTTTCAGACTAATAATGATTACAAAGTTGGCAAATTTATTGGACCAATTACCAGTTTGTTAGGAGAAAGGGTGATTTATGAGAATAACGAAGTCCAAAGTCACCAAAACACACAGCCAGATGGAATTATTTGGGGGGAAATGAAAACTTTCTTTACCACGACTGCTGTCAAATTTATTGCGTCGTTAGTATCCTCGGGTATTTTAGGAAGAGAACTCAAAATTCGCGAGCAACAGGTTTTCCGTTCATTTTTCATTGAAGAACTGAGTCTAAATACATCAGCAAAATATTTAAACATTGATTGGAAACGTTTTCAGCGAAAACTTTTCCACGAAAAAAAGGAAACAGATGAAGGTTGTGGGAGGGGAAACCAAAAAGTTATGCATCATGTTTTGAGGTCATATAGTCAACGAGAATGTGACTGGGAAGTTGCTACGAAATGGATGGATTTATCCGTAGTTTGGCTTTTGTACTGCTTATTAAATGGTTTTGCATTGATAGCCCTTACGTGGGAGGTCTGCAAACTTGCCCTTACGGCAAATGTTTGGGCGTGATTTAGTTTTTTTTTAATAGGTCATGGATCTGCTGTATTAAAATTTGAATGCCGGAAATTTTTTGGTGTCATGCTGCTGGGACGGAATTTCCCTTGTAATGTGTGCAAAGAGTGAATAAATACAGTTATTGAATTGAATTCAAGCATTTGTTGATTAGGACGTGCCAATTTCAATCGCGATTGACAATATGCATCTCATATACCTAAGCGAATTATATTCATTGTTAGATCATGCATGCGACAGTCACAATTGGAATGCATTAAAAAAGTGGTGGTCTAGCACTTGCATTACGTGGTATTGTGAGTAGCTTAATGTATGCCTAAAATAAAGTCTTTCCAATTGCAATCCATTTATATTCATGGTAAAAAATATGTTGGAATTTTTTTAAACAGGATGAAAAGTTGAATTTGGTTTTCAGCTACCAGGATAAAAATTGCTGAAAATTCCCGGAGCTCAATTGCAGATAAAATTTCTCCGAAATAATTATAAAGTCGGAAGGACAGATGGACAGTTGCAATCAAAAAACGTCAAATTGAAGGCAAATGCAATAAACACAAAAAAAATATTTGTCCTGCATCATAATCAATTTTATTCTGCTTAAAATGTGTTCGTGTCCTTAGGCCAAACTGATTTGTCATTTTCCAAACATTGCATGCTTCAATCATTTTCATGATGGAATTTACCGAATCTAGACTCAAAAAATGATCATTGGACGGACCAGCATAAATAAACGAGGCCTCGTTACAATTTGTGCATCAACCATATCATTACTGCAGATTTAAAAAACCAACAAGATTCCATAAACTAATCATGGGGGATAGAACGATAGTCCGAACTGGTGTAAGTGCGGTTCTTATCGACTTCATATATTGTTTACAATTAGTGACTGAACGTTGTTATTTTTTTGTTACAGTTGGAGTCCATCATTACGAAAAAGTTCTCATGGCACATTGATCAATTCGACTTCTTTGATGGAGACCTGGAAAACTTCATAACGCAAGGATTTGACTTCAGCATAAGAAGTAACGAAAATATTCCCTCGACGAAGTGGAATATTTTTCTTTGTCATTCCACAATCTATGCGTTTGATAGCGAATACGACTGCTATGATTATGAGACTGTGGAAGGAACAGCAATTAAATTGGCTTATAAATCGACTAATCCTGACTGGACTCAAGGATTGAAGGACAATACAGTTTTTCATACCATAACAGCATCCATAATTGATTCAGATGGAAAAAGCAATTGGCAGTCTAAAACATTTAGATCAGGTAAATTGAATTCCGAATGCAGTGAAACGATGAAATTACAGATTTAATATGCATCTGCAATCACTCTTTACTTTCAGGTTGGCATGATGCAGGTATAATACCTCTTGTCAGGGAGGGCATGGACTATACAATTTTTAGTCTCACTCCTAATGAGTTTCCGAAGTTCCCTTTACAAAAAGACGGAAGTTTGCTAATTGAATTCAACTTTTGTATCTGCCATAAAAAGGTATTACCAGAAGTTACTGATTGTGAGTAATTTTAGTGATTATCCACTCAATCAACTATAATATTTTCCAAACGTGAGTAATAAAAATAGAGTATTTACTTCAAGTTATTTAATTAAGGACGTGAATTTGACGACATATATTTATTTGTGTTCTAATGGGTAATACAAAAGTTTAAGGGCAACGTCCTCAAGTTCCTCACATAATCGTGTGCCTTTTGTACCGTTTAGATGAGGTCTTTTTGCTATTTACGATCACACAACGTAATTAATGGAAATAATTGATATTATTTTAAATTTTTAGTTTTATGTCAGAATTTTTTTCGATTTAATAAGCATCGACATTCTTTTTAGAAGTTATGCTGGCTGCTGCATTTAAAGCCTTAGCAGATGGATCTAAAGGTTTTGACGGATTCATATACGAAGTGCATAATTTTGTACAAGCAAGCTTGATTTTGTGTACTACGGTTGATTTGATTTGGATTCGGCTTAATACATTGTAGTTGGGCATTTTAACGAACAAAGAAGTTCAAAATAATTGCGAAATGTTTCTAGTATACTCCTAATGAGATCGCAAACAACTTAAACTGATTAACAATAAGAGGGGCTAGTGACAAGGGAAATGTCCCAAGTGCCCCCCTTATTGCATAGTACAGACGTAGTATGGATCACCGTACGCGATGTACGGTGCGTCAGGGATGTTTAACGGAAGATGATGATGTGATGATGAAGGAGGTGGATGAACCGGGGTGGTGTTTGTGATTGTTAAAGTAATAAAAGACAATAAGCTGAGTCAGGGAAATAAAATAATACTTGCACACAAGGGAAATGCTTAAGTATGTATATTTATTCCTGGTACTGTCAAAACTGAAAATATAACTTGATTACTGCTTGATTTCATTCTCAAGTCCACTCTCAATCCATACTCAAAACCACACTGCAATCAGGCTGCTCTAAGATTCAAAACCACTCTAAAATTGGACTGCACACCAAATAAATGCGACTTGGTCGGTATTTATAGTCTTTTCTTGAGTTTACATTTGGGTTGAAATGTGAGTTGAAAATAATATATTAGAATGATAAATATTAGAATGGTGATGACAAGGAAAACCTCGAAATTTGAGGTTAAAAAACTTGTCATAGCCCGTGAGGCTCCATTTGGCACCTTACAAATTAGAATAAGAAAGAAAATAAAAACAGGTCATTCTTACTTGTGAACAAAAATAAAACAAAGACTTCAAGCTTGGAGAAGCAAAGCTGAAGCGAAGCATGCATGACTTACATAGCTGGTGGATAATCGCTGAGATAGGAAATTCTATGCCGAAAAAATACATAGGTTTCTGTATCTGAGTGATTTACCCTGAGCAGGCATTCGCAATAACGCATTTGCTTACATTAAAAAAGTAGTCATACTAAAACGAATTTATCAGCTTAACAGTCGAACCAATTAATATAAAATTTAACATGAGCATAGTTTAAACCTTGCTCTATACAATAGTATAGGTAGCAGGGCCACAAATTCAAAAATAACAACAGAAATCATAATTGAAGTGAGATACAATACGAACAATCACCTTATTTTGCGGGTTACATTCGCTTTCCGTATCACTTCAGATATTTCCCAATTATTTTTAATCCAATTTTCTGCCCAAAATTGTATAGATATTATTGCATTGATGAATGATTATTGACGCAAATTTTAAAAACCACTCACGTCAAGTAATTTTGTTTTCAGTGCTGTCAGAACATTCAGCCGTGTATACGTTAGGAAAAAAAATTTCGATAGTAGCGTTCGTTTCTTCCAAATCAATATATTTCGCAGCGTGACTGTAACCAGCAAAAATTGCAGATCTACACAGCATGTCCGCAGGGTAGTTTCCTTCTGACTAGGAATACTCATCTGATGATAGTCGAACTACGGCCGGAGATACATTAAATCTAGGGTAGTTTTGTACGTAGATTACGATGCTGAATTCCATTTTCTGTCAATGGGCACGACCGAATTGATTTGAATGAATTATGGTCCGTAAATACAGTATCCATACATAAAGAAATGCATGAGTGGTATGGGAAACACATCGTAAACCAACCATTATGTTTGGATAACACAAATGAAAGTGCTGGGAATCAGTTAGGAGCCATGTCAGAGCTAATCTTAATCATTCAATGTCAAAGGGTTATAATCATGGGTATTTACACCAGCAACCAGCTAATGATTGCATCGGTCGATGTGGTGCATATTGCATATTTAAATCAGTAATAAAATACAAATTCTTCTTACTCATTATATCCCCGTATGCATATATTTGATTCAGGTTTGAGCTCCCCGCAAACCAATATGCATATCTCATTCACAAATACAGTTAAAGGCCAGCTTATTAAAGCTTATCCGTAAACACTGACATTACAAGAAAGTCTTGCAATCATGGTTCCTAACTGATTCGCAGCACATTCATTTGTGTTACCCAAACATGATGGTTGGTTTGCGATGTGTTTCCCATGCCACCTATACATTTCTTTATGTACGGATACTGTATTTATGGACCGTAATTCATTCAGATCAATTCAGTCGTACCCTTTGACAGAAAATGGAATTCAGCATCGTAATCTACGTCGAAAACTACCCTAGATTTCATGTATCTCCGGCCGTAGTCCGACTATCATCAGATGAGTATTCCTAGTGAGTAGCAAATATTGGTTTTGCCAAAGAAAAATTTGTCCAGGAAACGTGATAAAATGAGAATGATTTATTATAATATTTCGATTGCATGTGACTGATGATGCGATCATTATCCCGAACTAATAAAAGAGCCAGTCAATAACAAACCTTGCTGTCATGAATGCTCCCGTTGGTTAAAATCTTATTAAATTTTTGAATCAAATAGCCACAATTTTTCTTTGCAAGTGCAGCCGTCAAAAATGCACTAAAGTAATGAAAATGGTGGACAAAAAATGTTTGAAGTATCGTGCAATCTAAGTTCTCACATTCATGGCGCAGAAAATTTCAACACAGAAAACTCACCGCAAGTTTATCTTTCATTTATCTGCGACGTGAAAAAAATCTCACCAATTATGCTGGTGGTGTCAAAAGAAAATTATGTTGACCAAAATTTACCATTTGGATGTAATTTTGGAAATCAGTTCACGTAATCCTGACGACGAGACTATAAATATTTTCTGTGGGCGGCTTGGGAGCTTGTTTTGGAATTGACAAATATTGATCGCTTTTATTCTATTATTCATCAAAATGAATTGCAAATCTGCCGTTATTCTGCTCACTTTTTAAATTAAGTAGAAGCACTTACATACAAATGAGTATAAAGAAAGGAAATAGACGACATTGCATGGAAATAATTCCACAGTCGAATTAGCCTTTTTGTCTCAAACCAGTAGAAGTAATCCAACAATATGTTAGTATTGCGTGACACGAACCATACACTTTGTTATTTTACTTGTAATGTCGCATGCTCCAATCATAAAACCCACTAGGGAACTCCAGTATTTCGACAACGTATTGGCAACCTGAAAAAAATGCTGCTTTAGTTTGTATGACCTGGTTAGGGGGACACTTCAATCGGTTCCCCTGCCAGGTTTTATCTTAAATACTAATACAACGGTAGTATTTTTAAAATTTAGAACTCACATGGAAAAGGTCCCGAATGCCCCCCCTAACCGCATATACCAGACTTACTGTCTTGATCAGCATTTTTTTCTGTATTAGAATCCATTTTCAAATCACAGCGAAAACGTCTGGACGATTTTTAATTTTAATTTTTGTATCCGAAATTGTATACCTACAATGAATTGGGTTACCGTGATCCAAATCCTGTGTGTGTTAAAATATATTTACTGACATAATTTTCGGAGTTGATGTCGAGCCTCATCCAAATAGTTGTAAAATTTGATATTAAAATCAAAATTAAAAATCACCCAGACATTTTCGCAGTGATTTGAAAGCAGATTCTGATGCAGAAAAAAGGCTGATCAAGACAGTATGTCTGATATATGCGATTAGTGGGGGGCACTCGGGGCCCTTCCCTTGTCAGCTATATTTCTTCCTGCCCGGACAAAAGCGACTAAAAATGTCTGCTAGGATAGGAGTAAGTTTAATGATTGAATGACAGAAGGACAGTCATGTTAAATGCAATCCTTACTGATAGCCTTAAGCCAAATTCAAATAGCGTGACTTGCCCGCATGGCTTTACGATTGCTAAATGCAAATAAAATAAGCATGCACGATTGATGTTTGCCTGTAAAATTGACCAAGTTTAAATGTGCTACTACGTAAATTCCTTTCATGTTTTATTAGGTTTTACGTGCTGTTTGATTTCTGGCGTTCAGATTTACTGATTTGTGTTGGACGGAAGGAATAATTCTTTGTTGACAAAGTTCCACCACAAATAAAACATCAAAACTGCGTTCGTTCATTCTAGTACAAATGTGCTTCGATATTGCTGAAGAAAGACTTCGATTGCTATTCTCATTTGTGCAATAATATTGTTCGAGAAAACTTGATTGGGCTTGTTTTACAGAGGCGAACGTCCCGTGCCATGGAACATTACACGATTGTCCGAACCGGCGTAAGCAAAGAGCTAATTGGACTTGTAATTTTTTTTTGTAGGTTTATAAAACCACAATAATTTCTCATCATTATGATTATTTCAGTTGGAGTGTGTCGAAAAGAAGAATTTTTTTTGGCACATTGATCATTTTGACTTTCTTGGGAAAAACATGAAAGACTTCATGGATCAAAGCATTAACCTCACCATTTTAGGAACAGATGTTTTACCCACTTCAAAATGGAGAATAAGTCTTTCTGTGATGACCGAAGAAACTGTTGCTTATGACGATGTTGTCTGCTATGACGACAACACAAAAATACGAACACTAAAATTGAGCTACATCTTGCTAAATGCTCACGTGTTCCATGAAATGCCAGCAGTCTTTCATGTTGCGACGGGGAAAATTATTGATTCGGACGGAAAAAGCCCATGGAAATTGGAAACGTATCAATCACGTAGACCTAAAATTATTTTTTGTATATGTTATACGTACATATTTTTTTACTTTAATGCTCAAGGAAAATGTTTTAAAACGCATACTAACACCTATTGTATCCAACAAATTTCAGGGCTGCAGCAAGTACAACCATTTGCAAAGTGGCAACATGTAGACATGTGTTTAATTGGGGATTTTACTCACAATTTCAAGAAGTTCCCATTACAAAAAGATGGAAGTCTTTTAATTGAATTGAGCATAAACATTTGTTTCTCCAAAAGTCCTGCAAATGTCGAAGTATAGTTTATAAGTATGAAAACCGTTTTGTCGTTGTATGCACTTCTAAAATCCGAGAACAACGTTACCCGCGACAATACCGTAAAAAGTTGATAAAGATTCTGACTCTCGTCAAGACTAAGACTATTGTTAAATCACTATCCTGTTCTCCCAGAATATAAGTATAAATAAATGTACGTTCATCGTTCACGTTTGACTTTCGAACTTCATTAATTTATTTAGCACATGCCAATACTTATGCTCACAAGGGAAGGGCCCCAAGTGCCTGCCTCTTGTACGTGCATAAAAGATGAGAAACCTTTCAAATAATTAATGACCTGTCTTGATTTAATTTTGTCAGTGTTCATTTTCAAAATTTGTTCACACACTTCACCGCAGTACAACATTTGCGCATTGATCTGGCCAGATGAGGATTTAAGGATATTAAGAACCCACGTCAGCAATTTGTGAGGTAACTTGTTTTTATTCTTTCAATCAGCCACTTTGAAAAATAGATTAATTTTTGCTTTATCGATTTCCGCCATATTCTTGGCTATGCAAAACTGTCTGATTGTGAGCATTGTTGAATATTGCGCTGAATTGACCTGCTGCTTTTTTTCAATAAGGTCGGCTTCTAAAATTGTCACATTTCCAAGTCGGTTTTTACTTACATTTTAAACTTAAATTTTTTAATGCAACTTTTTAATGAAAAAATACTTTGTTGTTTTTATGCCATCAAAATTCAGACTGTTCCAAACACAATTGCTTAAGTGGACTCTTATCAAATGCAAACATTCCATACACCAATTGGAACTTCACGTCAAAATGTTTTCATATCCCTTTGAATAGGCTACCAATTATTCTGTAATTTCTTATACATACTCGCGATTAGTAGTAGATTCTCATCGATATCTGGCTTTGATAATGGAATGCGATATTGCGACGATCAACGCGATCTTTGCCTCCTGGGTGCCTATTGTTTAGGTTTGAATGTCTACATTTGTAAGACAGGTTTTCGTAATTGTAAAACAACGGATGGTGTAAGCTTAAAAAACATAGTCGATAGAGTAAAACCCCGAAGTAATACAAAAACGTCTTTGTCATATGTCCCAATTTTTAAACGCAATAGCATTGTATCTACTACAAATAACAATATCGACTTGAAGAAAAATATCAGAACAGTCTAAAAATGAATTATCAAGTGGACTTTTACATTGGAACCAGTTAACATGGAATGTAATGCTTGTCCCAACTACGTGGCAACGATTAAGCGAATATTAACAAGGGAAGGGCCCCAAGTGCCCCCTATATCGCATATACCAGTTATATTATCTAGATCAGCTTTTTTTGCCCTTTACGATTACTTTATGCAATTCCTGGAGATATTTAACGATAATATTTAATTTCGATTTTTACGTGTTAAAATGTCCATTTACAATGCATTGGTAAGAATCAAGATCTACACCAGCTTCAAGAATCGTCAATGTGAATTTCGGTCCGGGCAACGCCCAAAACTGACCTTCGTCACCCTGCGCCCTACTTCAAAACATCTACTTTAGCATCATTTTCAAAAGCGATGTCGACCTTCATCCAAATTAGCACACTTTTTGGCTTAAAAAATTAATATTAAATTCATTGCTAAATATTTCCAGTAATTGCTTAAAGTCATCGTAAAGAGCAAAAAAAGCTGAATTAGGTTAGGTTAGGTTAAAATTGCCTAAACTAAAAATTATGCACTCATTTGTGGACAGTAAAATTTGACCAGTTTTGGTAAATGTTCTCGTACTAGATACCCCAAGGACCTTGAAGTCCGATATTTGCGGGAGAAACTAATAACATTCACGCCTACAATGTGGC
>JAHZMX010004600.1:0-11700 GCA_027743895.1 Seira musarum
CATAATTTATATAGTAAAAACTTAAGTCATTTTCTCAGCAGATTTTATTATCATGTGTCTAGATTTTGAACTGTCAAAAAATATTTTGCCCGTCAAACTAATATGCAGGCATACTTTGCACAATACACTTTCAAACCTTGGGTTCTTTAGAAGGAAAACCACATGAGATTTCATTTTCCGTGTCATGACGTATTGTTTGAATATTTCATGAGGCGTCTATTTTTCTTTTTTCTCTGTGAGCTCTGACGTTATCATAACGAATTACGAGGAAATTTGAGGTCCCTTTATTCTCGTTGCATTTTTTACTTCCCCACAAAGAAATATGTTTTGATGTTACCTATGTCATGTCAAAAAATATTCTTGTTCCTCCCACGAAAAATGATTTCCTTCTTTTAGAGGAAATCAATATTTGTCATTTTCAATTGCATCGTGATATAAGAACTAAAATAAAATACATACTAGTGCATATTATCCACAAGGTTTTTTTTTTTCAAAAATAAGTACAATCTCAAAAGACATGGGATTTGATTTGAGACATAATAAAAGACGACAAGATGTCTATGACAATGATGATGTAAAGTACGATCATGACACGACAAGCTTGAAACCATGATTAAGATGAGATTACCTTTTGCCTACCCGAAGAAAGTATGTACTTTATGTATTATGAAACGTTGCTGTGCACCGTGCACCACCACAGCATCATCCAAACTTGGCTTTTTTTCTAAAGATAGCAGTTGCACGTCATGAGCCGAACTAAACAATAACCGGCGGCAGTGGATGGAACTGACAAAATAGAGTCGAGTCGCTACTTAAATTTCTAAAAATAGGTTGTTGTGCATGTCACTTTTGTTTTGCAAGACTTTCACCGCAATGAACAACAAGCACCCTCCTATTTCACACTGGATGTGTGAATCCAATCCAATTATATGTGTAATCCATTTTCAAGTCTCCTTTTGATTTTTCCTCAAGTAGAAAATTGCAGGGAAACTCGTAAAAGGTCTTTTTATGGAACATTCAAGTTTGACGATGTCGATGTCTAAAAGTATCCTGGTTATCATTTTCATTCAATTTATTTTATCCTGGAGCTGTTGACATAAGTTTATCTTGTTTGACGTGTACGTTGACCTCACGTTATTTTTCATTTGTTTTTAAAAGTTTCTTGTAGATTTTGCTACCTCGATTCAAATGTGACTTTTTTGTTTTTATAAATAAACGATCGAAAAAAAACTGTTAAAGTGGGGAGAAACAGGATGTATGTACCTAAAATAAATTTCCCTACTTTTTAAGTTACCTCTTTGATTTTTAGGATTCTTCTTTCCGCGTTTACTTTACAATTTCACGTAGGGAAGCTCAAGGGAGAAACAGAAAGTAAAAAGTGAAGATGTGAAGACTACCTACCTAAGTTACTTTTACACTTTACTTTTGATAGACCACACTTCTTCTCACGGCTCAAACCCTGACAATACTTTTCCTCAAATCTATTTAGATCACGTTGCTGACGTCTCCCAAGTTTAAATATTTAAACAAAACTCTATCAGTTACGTGTATTCGCATAAAAAAAGTGTCTAGGTCTGAAATCAAAACGTACGGGGTAATGGGTAGAGCACACATAAAATATTAAAGTGGTTTTGTTTGTAAACACAAGAAGACAGCAGTAAACAGGTTCCTGACGAGTTCGGTGAATGACGCAGATCTCTCTTCAAGTAGTACTTTCATCAGTGGTAATTATCGTAACTTATGGAATGAGGAGGATGTAGTTAAATAATTTATTCAAACCTTGTGGAACAGAAATGTTAAAGATAGTGTCTTGATTTTATAAAACTAATGATGTAAATAAGCATCTACTACGAGGTACTTTTTGTTTTTCACGGTACTTGAGTTCATGAATGAAGACACCGAAAGAAAGTTGTCAGAAAACGTTATGGGAAAAAGGTTGGAACTTCTGTAAGCCACCCTGCTGAGTAACTTTATGTCAAAAATTTGTGAGATTTTTATGGAAAAATTAGATGAAGAAGAGGTATGAGCCTCGTCCACACGTCGTTTGGCATAAGTTTCCAGGAGAAAAGTTGAGCAAGTTTGTGTTCTCTAAATAAAAAATTAATCGAGACGTAGAGTGTGTAGACATAGCATAAGGAAGAGTGAAAAGAGGTAGTTAAATATTTTAGTAGGTAGTCGGTTGGTACATAAGTAAGTTGGAACGCTCCTTATCATCAGTTCGAAACTAGGGTTCGTGTTCCTCCGAAGAATGAAAGAGCGGATTAAATGTTGGCAAAGGGAAGGTGGAAGGAAAGTAGAATTGCTTGTAGCAGTAACGGTGAAAGGAAGAAAAACTATTGAGCGTAAAAGGAAACGTTAGAAGCTAAAAAGGAAATTCTTAGAAGGTCCAATGGTTAAAGTAGTGACACTGAAATGGTCCCATTCAATTCTCATGGAGAACGAGTAAAATCTAAGGATTTTTTTGGTCAGATGTTTATCCAGCGAACCATTGACTATTGAGGTGGTGAAGCCAAGCCAAGTCAATACTTTAGCTTAGGAAGAGTTGTAGGATGAATTAAATAGGGTGACGGTGAGCGATAGGATGGCATTATTGCTCCAGAAAATACTTTCCGTCGACATTACATAACCTACATTTGACTTTTCCGGGAGTGATTCGAGTGGAGTTGAGGAACGAGGTGTTAGAGGGTCTAGATCAGGTGCAAGAAGGCATGCGGATTTTCAGTAAAGAATGAGAATTTAGTCTGGAATTGCACGGTCAACACATGTTTGCCGCGGTAGGTGCCCTACTGTCTCAAAAAGGCACATACAGCAAACATTTTTTTGTCTTCCCAGTCCCATTATTATTATCCTTCCTTTTATTACCAAAAAGTTTAAGATCCTTCGTGGAGTCACATTGCCCTTTTCCAAGTTTTGGCTTGTAGACACTCCCACATTATTATTATTATGATCATCCTAAATTGCACCCTAGAACGGTCCATTACCACTGCTGTTGTTAAATATGCATTCAATGAAAACAATGCAATGGCGTGTGACTTTGGATGATGCTAAATAACAAACTCGAGTTTTTCGTGTCATTCTAATTTACCTATAAAGCATATAAGAATTTCAATAATGGTTTATGTGAACCTACATTAAATGTTGGTTCCGCTTTACTTTATTTTATGAATATCCTCTAAAATCAAGCAAAATTAATGACACTGTCGTACCATACAGTAGTTTACATTGTGAAAGTACGTTTGCATTACAGTTACGTACTCTTAAGCAGACAATGGATCGTGAAATATTAGGCCATAGGCTATCAGTATAGACTGAATACTTTTACAAAAAAAGATGAAGAAAGGGATTGAGAAAACAAGAAGAAAAACGCTCCCCCACATTTTTTTGTTCTTCTGGGGTCTTTAGGACAAGGAAAGTCATAAGTAAAAAGATGATAAGATAAAACGGAAGGAAATAAGGCAGAGACTGTGTCATGTAAAAGAGGAGAATTGAGTAAAGATGGTTTACTTACTACTACTACCCGATTTTTTTTCTTCTGTGCCCGAAAGAGAAAAGGGAGCAGCAGTACATCATCTAATTTAATGGTGTTGCATTGACAAGGTTAAAAGCTTTTCCTAGTGTTTTCTCTTACTTATCTCCCCCGTCTGAATTTTACGTTACTTTACCCCAACTTCCAGACAAGGCACGCTTTCTCTAACAAGAAAAACGTAGGTAGTAAGTAAGTATACAGTAATAATCATAATTCTAATAATAAAAAAAAACTCTGAATAAAGAGAAAAAGCTTTAAGCTGTGACTTAAAAAAGAGTTGAAAAGAGAAGTTGTGCATGTATGCGGGCGTTATATTTGTCGTTCTCGTAATATGTATATGGCCATATGGAGAAAGCTGAAAATATGGCGATAACGAAGATAACAAAGTTGTGAATTAAGTTATGACAAGTTTATGAACGGAAAGGGATAAAAAGAGACATGCAAGCATTAAATACATTTAAGCTGGGGAGAGGCTTGAAAAAAGTAGAAGCAAAAAAAGCGTGGATTAAGAGAGGAACCATTAAAACTTACGATTTTTGCCAATAATGTTGGATACATGTCATGTCCTCTTAAGGAAGCACATTAGTTTACTTTGAAATTCTTTACATTCTAAATGCAGAAGGATGAAATTTTTTTTCTTATTTTTATAAGTAATTATTCAAAGTGAGATCACTTTTAGGGAATTGTGCCAGATAAACGTAGCAGCTTAATCTTGATATAAAGAGCTGCAGTTTGGTATTTGTTTGGTGAACGCTAGATTTTATGAGCGGATTAATGGGTGAAGATAAATGACATATTTTTAAGGAAATAAAACTCAAGGCTTAGGCAATCTTTGATATAAAAATGCTCTCCAAAATCCTTCTTGTTTCCAAACCACGTAAAATACTTTTTAGGATAAAATGGACTCCATACGCTTCTACCACAATGGACAAGGGTATTTTGTCTCAAAATTTGATCAACTCAAGGAAAATATGCTGACGAAAATATCTTTTGAAGCGTGAATGGTTTTTGGTCGAAAAAGTTTTTTGCTTTGCGATTGCCTTATCCGATCGCGTATAATGGCCATCGCTACAAGCAATTTACTTTCCATATGGATTGAAATAACGAAGCAGGAGATTTTTTCATCCCCACAAGGTCTTTTCAAGATAAAAATTCCTCTTCGTCGAGGTTGTTTCATTTTATAGGTTGTGAACATTTGAATAAAGATCTGTTTAGTAAATCAGCGTAGCACCGTTTCAAAATACGTGGGTATACATATATCTTATTGTTAGTCTAGTCTTGTTTCGCTATTGAAATTGAAATTACATTTCTACACACAACTTTAGGATGCATACTTTCACTTTCAGTCCGATATGAAATACCAGGTTGACCAATACTAACGATAAGTCAGAGCTGGAACTCATTTCTTTCATTGCATCAAGTGTAAAAAGGCGAAAACTGATACATATCTTAATTTGTCTTTGAAATAACGCATGCTACTAAATAGAGCTAAGGAGGGTTTTACTGTTTCACTTCCCAACGCCACTGTATCATTTCTTTCGAGTAGAGGAAATATCGTATTCATTTATTCTTTTGAAAGGTTCGTTTATTCGTTCGTTCAACCTCACCTAATTTTATAGGTTGTGAACATTTGAATAAAGATCTGTTTAGTAAATCAGCGTAGCACCGTTTCAAAATACGTGGGTATACATATATATGTTAGTCTAATCTTGTTTCGCTATTGAAATTGAAATTACATTTCTACACACAACTTTAAGATGCATACTTTAACTTTCAGTCCGATATGGTTGACCAATACTAACGATAAGTCAAAGCTGGAACTCATTTCTTTCATTGCGTCAAGTGTAAAAAGGCGAAAACTGATACATATCTTAATTTGTCTTTGAAACAACGCATGCTACTAAATAGAGCTAAGGAGGGTTTTACTGTTTCACTTCCCAATGCCACTGTATCATTTCTTTCGAGTGGAGGAAATATCGTATTCATTTATTCTTTTGAAAGGTTCGTTTATTCGTTCGTTCAACCTCACCTCCTTCTGTTCTGAAGGTGTGTTACCCAAATTCAACCACTAGCTTGGTTTCTCCTATATCATTTGGCAAGATTTAATGAATACGTCTCTCCACTTCATCGAGATTCTCATCCCAACTTTATCATTTTCTTTCATCTTCTTTTTGTGCATCAAGGATATTATCTTTTCAGAGATTTTCATGCTCGACATGCAAATGATATGGAAGAATAGGTTGACAATCGAGGACGCCCTGAATCTTTCAAAATGGAGACTTTTCTCAAATTCAGTTTGTCAAATGAAGTGTGTATACATCTTTATTCAGGAAGGTTGCGTCATGAAGATAAAAATCGTTGAACTTTCCGCCTTTTCCAAAGAAATGACTTTTTACCTTTAGAAACGGGTCAATTGTTAAAGCAATTCTTTCTCAGATTAAATTCAGAGTTTTGTATAATCAGACGTTCATAGGAAAAGCCCTTTGAACGATGACTATATTAGATTTACTCGTACTTACTGTCACTGCGCTCTTTTCCCCTGTTTACTATATACACCTCAATTTGTGGATATGTGTTTATCTTATCATGATTTTCGTCAGAATTTTATTGCGTCATTTATTTGATATTTTCAAAGTAAAAGGCTCCTTTCCGGACTTCTTCTAAAAAATGGCATTATCTTATTCCTTGAATTCTTTTGATATACTACAACTTTCCGCTTTTGCAAGAAAGCATTTTCCATGCCCCATCAAATCTCCCCAGAAATAGAAATTGAACAAAAAAAATTCTAACAATAAATTTCTCTTTTGATCATCAAACTACAAAGCTCCTCTTAAGGAATAAAGGGGCGACAATTCTAGAAAATGGGGAAAGTTTATTCATTCTATTCTAAATTAATGAGACCTATGTAGACTGGTCGCCTTTTTTTATTGCAAATGATTTACGGTACATTTGTTGCAAAAAGGGTGTCCTAATCAAGGACACCCTCTTATTATATCACTGTCTAAACAAGACTAGGTAGGTAGTATCATTTTATTGTATTACGGAAGAAAGCTAATGAGGTATTCAAGAGTTGGAAAGGGTGACTGTGCAAAAGAATCTTGATTTCCTTTTGAAGAATGCTGCTCGTTTAAGATAGCACAAGTCATTTTGAAATTGAATTCACTTCTTCGAAGGACATTTATGTATTTTTATTTTTGGCATTATACATTATACACGAGTACGTGCTTCATCGATGAAATACACACGCATTCTTATTGCCAATTTCTTATTCATGTGTCAATGATGAAATAAATGATACAAAATGTTGAGAAAAGTTAGTCTATTATGACGTCAACGTTGACATGAAAAGCTCTTTTCCGTTCTCAGATTAGACAGGAAGAAAAGGGGATGAAGCTCAGCAGAGAAAATACTACACAATGTATAACGTGTACGTTTACTTTCTCAAAGCGAACATCACACAAAAGCACTCTTTTTTTTCAAGAGAAGAATTGAAAATTGCTGTGGTGTGGTAATGCCCTATAAAGAAGCCATACGAAATATTCCCATTTCGCTTTTGAATTTACGTTTACTTGAGCATGAAGTTGGAGCTAGAGTGGTCGTGAATAATATGAAATTACATATGAATTCTTAGAATAAGAATGATCATGACAATTATGTACTTGGACTTGTGCTGATTCAGTCAATCCGATTCATTCAGTCAATCATTCCCTATATGTTCACAAGTGCGAAGTAAAAAAAATTTTCTTCTGAAAAGGTTGCCAGCTCCTTTCGCCAAGAAATACCCAAGCTCATCGTCAGATTATCGCGCTTACACTTACACGTATTATCAAGATTGGATTCGAGACGGGGAAAGGGAAGGAAGCAGAGGGTCCATTCTTTCTAAGGTACCTAGTCATCATGCATCATTTCCTGCGCTTAGGTATATGACATTAGCAATATATATTTAACGGATGGGAGGAAACCGAGAATATAAAGCCTCAAATCTACCTTTTTTGCTACATCTTTTTCTCCATGAATATTTCGAAATAAAAATGTGAAAAGCAGAATAAAAGAGTGAATAAAATAGGAAATTTCATTTCGTCTCTCGTCTGACTCTCTCCATTTATTCCGTTGGCCACCCGCGTACTTGCAATACCCGCCAACCTAATATCTTGTGATGTAAGACTCGTGAAACCTTTCCTCCAAAGGTATTTTAGCCCCAAAATACGAGTAATAGCGTTCGCGTTCCTTTCCTACGAATGTGAGAAAAGTGGTTAAGCACGGCTCGAGGAACTGGTAACATTGGCCTTGTCATCTGCATTTTTTTGCTTATTCTTCATATTCCTTGTAGAATATTTCTCATGAAAGTGACTCCAGTCAGGAGAAAGTCCATTCATGTTTTCTAGAAGAAAACAAGACCAACTTACTTTTTTTCGCTGGAAGCGAAGTAGAAAGATGAAAAAGTATGATGTGTGGTGCAATAACATCAGAAAGAATTGAGTTGTGCTTGACTTCTTTTACTCGATCCAAGTCTCAACTTTTAGATTTATCTCATGTAGGAAGACATAGCCCGATCCAAGTGTGTGGGGTGCCTGTCATATTAAAAAATTTGTAATATCTTCCTTATTTCTACCCGGCATGCCTGACACAATAATAACCTTAACATGAATATACTTAGTTTTTCTTCTCCATCTAACTCGGTGTGGGATCCAAATCGTCATCGTTTTTTGTTGGAGAAAAAGATATCTGCAAAACTTCCAGCAGTCTTGACTTGCTTTGCAGGAGAGATACAGAAGCAATAAAATAACGCGGACTCCAGAGAAAGCAAAAGAATAAAACAGAGAAAAAATTAAAAAAGACGAACTCAGAATACCGGATATCGGCCTGCTGCTGTGCCACTGCCATTTCTTAGAAGGAAAGAGCTTTTCCCCACTCTCGTGTTGTCTCATACGAACATCCTTTCCTCAAGCAAAAAAAAAGAGAGTCTTATCTCTTAGCCTTCCTTTCATTCATTCATTCATTCATGGCATAAAATGCGTGAAACAAAGTATGTGCACTCTTACGTGAAAGTATTTACTGTGCTATATGCTTGCACTATATTATCTGTACGTTTTTTTAAACTTAGCTAAAGCGTTAGTGCAAAAGCTGTTACTCGAATGTTTACCATCCTTTTACATAAGTCCACTGTATATCATTCCAAGAAACTGGATTTTTAACCTGTGTCTTCAATCCAAATAAGTTGGGAGGAATCACAGGGGAACTGAATCAAGAACGATATCCTTTCTTATTCTTCTTCCTTTGCATAGCTTAACCAAACTTTAAACTGAACATTCCATTAGGACACACATATCCATCCGCATCCACTCCAGTTTGTAGTATATAGCTTAGAGCAATAAAGTGGTAGAAGAGTCGGAATAAGATGCTTACTCCTTACTTTCTCTTTTTGTAAGAATGGAAGAATAACGATATTATTGCAGCGTTTCCTTTTTCAAATGAAGGAAAAGTTTTTTCTGTCAGTCAGTTCTACAAAAAAATGGATCTTTTGTGCCACTACTCCAATTTCAAACATGTATGCTTTTATGTCATCATCGTCTTTCTCCATTTTGCATTGTTGTATCGCTCTCTGTATAACTCTACTTTTTTTGTTCTGTAGTGAAGAGAGCAGCGGTATTTTTTATAATGGAACAAAGCAGGAGAACGCATGTACTAGTTTTCATCGCAAAAAGCCTAAGGTTTGCCTGAGAAAAAAAATCTTGAATGGTTGAGATGAATACTGAATCAATAGAGAAAAGCTTTTTTCCCTTTTGGTGCTATTTCTATTTTTCTTGTAACGTTAACTCAACTGAAGAGTTTCCCTTTTAAGGAGAAAATGGAAGAGACTCTGACTGACTGTCTTGTGATTTGGAGAGTATTGTCTCTCCCTCTTTCTCTTCTGTTTTTATTTCTTTATCGAATTTACTCGCATTTTGTCTTCGAGTCTTTGTTCCTGGCCATAGAAAAATATCGTAAGTTATTCCTATCATACTCATACCTATTCTTGTGGGAAAAAATTTCGGACGTGTTTGGAGTGCTTGATTTTACCAAGAAAGGAAGTATTGTTAGGGCGGCTCAACTAAAATCAAAAGGTATGAAGAAAGCAATTCATTCCACCAACTTACCACACTTCAAAATATTTGAATCTACTGAAGAAGGAGAAGTGCCAATAAATCTTCATGCTGATGGTTGGTAGTAAAGTGGACACTTCTTACAATCAGTATCATTTTACCTGATCCAAAATTCATGATGCAGAAATTGATTAACAAAATAAATTCAATTCCCTGCCCTAGCCTTCCTTCCTGTTCTGTAATGACTCCTCATTTTTATTTTATTTTCGCCAATAGTAGAAACGGAGCAATTATTAACCACTTCATGTTGTCTGAATTATTAACTCAAGGTGGAACGATATACGAGGACACATGAACTGCTAAATAATGTGTGTAATCGTGCCACGCTATTGCCACCGCCTTCGCAAACAAATATTTAGCGTCATTTTGTTGACTCTAGTCCAACACCGGAGACATGGAAGCCCATTTTCCATGGGAAATGAGGGTCTTGGGAGAATAAAAGACAAATGTGACACAGTCCTCGTGTCCATCTGAGTAATATCATCAAATAATCATATCGCGCGTCATTGACAACTACGACTATGGTACTCTCGTAATGGCTTATAACGCCACTCCATTAAACATCCTTATTTCTCAACCCAGGATCCATAACTAATACAATCACATTTTGAAGTCTGCTTTTGTTCGAGTTATTCATCCGCTAACGCTGCATAAGCAAACCAAAAGAATTTTTTTCTGTTCTTTTTCCACTGCTCCAGACGCAATTACTACCATCATCATTACTGATGTTGCTATCCCGTTTCTCATCGAATATTACATTTTATAGTCCAAAGACGTCTAGAGAGTGTTCTAAAAATCTTCTTTTTCGTGCAAAACTTTGTCTCACTTCGTCCTTTCGAGTCGTGCCTGAGTGTGTACTTCAAGTAAAGTTTTTCATTGATGGCTCCTGCTCTCCTTTCATTTAAACTGGATTTAAAGAAAGTGCGGTGGATAAAAGCTTCCGAGAAAGGCTTAGAGAAATCCCGTTATGATATTCAACGTTTTACTCATTTACAGAATATTATAATTTCTTGCTTGAATCAAATCGAATGGACCCAATACCCAATCGCTTAATTTTGTCCAATTTTGCTATCGCTATTTCAGAAACATGAATTTTGAAAAAAAGCTAATTTTTTAAAGGTTTCAGTATTTTTTGAAGCATTTATTATAGCATTTGTATTTGTATTATACTTATATTATGAATTATTATTGCAATGGGGGAGAATTCTTTAAAGATGGAATATAGCTTGAGGGAAAACGTCTCGTTTCAGAATCGATATCGAACCACATGTAAAATTAGAGTAGTAAGCGTTGGCGTTTTGAATTGGTTCAAAAGTAGTGAAAGTTGTGGGACCAATAATATTTATATAAACGTGAGTATTCAAAAAACTACTGCGCCGGAGGGAACATGAATGTGAGTGGGTGAAACGAGGTCTACGTATTAAAAAGATCAAACCAAAAATTCAATTCCCTAACATTCCATAATTTTATGATGACATGAAACCATTTCTTTAGATAAGTCTGTGGGGGCGAAAAGAATTTTATCGGTACATATTATTAAAAAAATATGACCCTTTGAACCAACTTATTTGCCCCCTTTTAGAAATATCTTGAATGATATGCTTTGTAAATTATGACTCCTTCCATTGTACTTAAAATAAAACCAGTTGAATGGCTCTTATCTTAAATATTAAAGGAATGTATAGAAATAAATAATCCAATAATGTATTCAAAAGCAGCGCGATCAAATGATCTTTTATCCCTTAAGTTGGATATTTTATGACTTGCGAGTACAAAATTACATTTATTTTTAACGAGTTAAGTATATATAATAAGGAATAAGTGAATAAAACCATATCTATAGTAGGTTTGAAAATTTGAGCGGAAGTAATGTTCAAAATAGACAGAAAACGTATCTCCTACTCCAACACTTCAAAAACAAGCATTTGTCATTTCTACACAATAAACAATTTTTTCTCTTTCCTTTTCTCATATATTACCCATTTTTCAAGACTTTTTTGGAACTTTGCCAGGAGCCATGAAAAATGATAA
>JAHZMX010004602.1:0-12940 GCA_027743895.1 Seira musarum
GCTGTTAGAATGGAAAACTGGACAGAAGGCAAAGACGGATATAAGATTGGAACAGGTAAAGGAACATGGAGTGAACGGCATCATTTTGCTAACAATGTATTTCTTGAAAGTTTGTACAAAGTATGTGTCCAACGTTATTTAATATTAAAATCAGCCTAAATTATATGCTCTCAATTATCAGGGAATACATAGAAACCTTAAGCAGATCTAACGGAAATTCCACTGTACAACCTATTCACATCATCTCTCTTCGTTTATTTATAAAAAATAATATAAACTGGGAAATATTTTATGCAAAGTATTACATAAAATTGTAATAAAATATTTCATTTAAGTATGAGCTTTAATTCAATAGCAAATAATATACTTACTTGTTAGTTTACATTTATATATAACTTTGCTGGGGTAGAATGGAAATGAGTCTCGTGTCTTCCATACAAACCGAAATGTCGATAGATTTAATACGCGATCATTTAAAGATATTCGACATACTTACAGTAGCTGTGATGAAGAAGCTTTTTAAACTATTAGTAAAGAATTTTCAATTATTCCCTTTAATTAAGGCAAATAATAAACCACCACATTTTTTTCTTACATACATAAACAAAATTTATATTTTATTTTTAAAATGTTTGCTTTTTTTTAATGGGATGAGAATGATGGTTTTCTCCCATAACTGTCCTGTGATGTCACCAGAAATTTAGCGACCTGCAGTTCCTCCGCTACGATTCATCGCTGCCTTTTTTTCCTTTTCTTTAGCAGTTTTTTCTGTCCCCATCCACAAAAGAAGCCAATATGAGCAAAATCAGCAAAATTCCTCGTTTCGGTAGAAACATTTTTATGAACGTACGGTAGTGTATTGAAAATACAAAGAGATAAATTGATCGCTAAATTTGATTAGATTTTGTTCACTTACTTGTTAATTGGCGACTATTTCATTTGCTGACTCAAGAAAGAACAGGAAACATGACGCAATGATGCTGCTTATCTGTAAGTATAATTAAAAAAAAGTTATTAGCTTCGTGTTAGTGCTATTCAACGGTTGGTTATGTCGGCATTTTTCTATCCCCAGCTTCGTGACAGACGCAACTTTAATTTATACGATTCACGCGTGTATTTTAGAGTTTTGTCTATTGTTAATATCACGGGCAATAATTTTAATTTTATGGGCCGTATTTTTTTAGGATAAGGTACCGCGCAAGTGAAGCTGATGATAGGATATGTACAAGTGGTATTCATATAACTGTCAGTTTTATTATGGATTCTAACTTATATTATTATATTATTATATTACTTATATTATTATTAACGATCTTTCCAAATGTTATTTAGCTGAGAAATGAATCTGTGTCTAAACTAAAACGTTCAAAAGCTTCTAGTGTCAATAATTTAAAAGCTCATGTAAACAACTACAGACACTGCGTGATTTTGGAAAAAATTGACCTTAGCCACCAGTTTTTGTCACAGTTTTTTTCTTCGAGGACACCGAGCATCGTTTTTTGGGTAGGTGCAATTATAACGAATGTTCTCTTTCAATGGAAAGGGAACTGGTTACACCGCAATTATAACGTGTGCAGCTAAATAGAAGTTTTAGTCCCATTTAAACGCGTAAAAACTGAAGGGGAATCGATTTGCATGCAATCACAAACAAGGTCCACTATAGGGAAGGCAATTATAACGCGACTCCTCTGTCTATTTTACGGTTCCGGCGTTTTTTTTGCAAGCTTCTAACGTCACAAATAATTATTTTCAACAAAAAAGGTAGTCCGTCAGACCAGAACACAATGCAGTACAACTTATTGCTGGTTGACTAGCAATACTGTCTTGAAGGCTAAGGGGGCATAGGGTTAACCTTTAGTTACGGTATCACAGGATCAAATCCGCGAGTCTGCAATACTTTTTGCTAAATTTTTTAACAGTTCTGAAAGAAGTGGCTGGCTGTTACTGGTTCATTTTAATTGTTCTAAGTGGAAATACGCGCAATAATGTGTAAAGTAAAGCGTTAGCTGCCGGCTTTATTCGAACACATATTACATTAGTATAGCACACAGACTTGAGCCCGGTTTAGGCCGAGAAAAAAATTTGAATTTTTAGGCCAACCAAATTTCCAATTTTAAGTAGTAAAAAATTAAAAAAGGTTAAGTGCAATAAACATGCTCTTGAAATACTGTTTTATTGTCTCTAAAGTACCATTAGCTGTCAAAGAAAGCACTTCTATGATCCACGAAATCTTCATATAAAAGTCATGGCAACGTGCATGGGTGCGAGGCCTATTGGATGAGGTATCACAACCATTTTCATTTTAAAAATCTTAACCGCCCGTTGCAGTTGACTGTTATTTTTTTAAATTTTAATGAAACAATTTTACTCAGCTTTTAAAGAGCTTTCAATTAAGGTATCAAACACCATGTGTTGCATTCAAAAAAAATTTTAAGCCTGTCGCTTACCGCAAGAAAATTTTGAAATTCAACAGACAGTTTAATTTGGTTTTGGATTGGCTATCAAATAAGCTGTAACAAGCCATATGTTCGTTATGAAAAANTCTTCATATAAAAGTCATGGCAACGTGCATGGGTGCGAGGCCTATTGGATGAGGTATCACAACCATTTTCATTTTAAAAATCTTAACCGCCCGTTGCAGTTGACTGTTATTTTTTTAAATTTTAATGAAACAATTTTACTCAGCTTTTAAAGAGCTTTCAATTAAGGTATCAAACACCATGTGTTGCATTCAAAAAAAATTTTAAGCCTGTCGCTTACCGCAAGAAAATTTTGAAATTCAACAGACAGTTTAATTTGGTTTTGGATTGGCTATCAAATAAGCTGTAACAAGCCATATGTTCGTTATGAAAAACAAATTCAACCGTTGACCCTGCCGTTAATAGTTGACCTAAAATTCTTAAAAGAAATATTGTTTCTAGTCATTACGCAAGGAACCTTTGTTCCAAATGAGGTCAATCGGTGACTGGTGACCTAGCTCATTCGAGAATTATTGATCAGACGGACAGACAGACAGACGATCACGGCAATCTCAACACTCGCTTAGCGCAAAACTACGTTTTACTCGTCTTCAAAGATTGCGATGGGGTATTTTTGTCGTTGTCGTCCTTTACTCCATTGTTTTATTAAAGAGATTTGAATACTATGAAAACTGCACAACATTTTGGAACTCTCATGTCTGCTGAATGATGCTAGTCCAAAAAAAGCCTACATTGGCCTGAACATTTAGAACAGATTTCTGGTCAGATCAGGCTACACCACAGCTACGATTGCACCTAAAACTTGAAGTACGGTAATAGCTTTAACTAAATTGAGCTAACTTTAACTAAACTTATTTTTCGGTATTATTTTTTCTAAAAAAATTGTGTTAGCCGTTGATGGAACCTTTTTCCTTACGTATTCGCTCATAATTGTTGATATTATGTTCCATATGGTATTATTTTATGTCTATTTTTGACCACATACGGAAGCCAAAGTCAAATTGAATATAATTTTGGGAAATAGTCCTTTGTTTATCATAACAACCGAATTCCCAAGCATAGCTGGCTGATGACATATGCCTATTTTTTGTTTTCTCTGCCAGCTAGAGTTAACTGTTCAGTATTTAATAATTATGAAGCCAGCCTGATATAGCAAATCAACCAAATTGAACTAAATTCCTACTAGTCTCCCTAGGTATCATAGAAAGCTACTAAAACTGCAATAGTGGTGTAGCTGAAAGAGAGAAACTCGGAGACCAGATCTAACGTCTCTCATGCTTAAAAGGCATTCAAAAACAACAGTTTCTTGCAGTTGGACATCGAATCTTTATTCTCAGTAAAAAACTCCCAGCGAGATGCATAAAGGTCAGCTGATAAACTAAAGCAACAAATCAAAGCTGCAAACTTGCCCTAACAGAGTAAGTTGACTGCTCAGTCAGTGCAGTCGAAGAGGAAAATGTCAAAAGTGCCATCTTCGACATGCCTTCGGGGAGAAAGCTGCCCATCAAGCATTTTATCTTGCGTAGGTTAGCTGTTCAGTCCGTAATGTTGAAGACTAACCTGTCAAAAACTCCATCTTAGACCCATATTGACACCCAATGAAACTTTTTTGAACTACAAATTTTTGTCAACCCTTACTACTTATTTTGGTGTTACTATTGCTACCTTCATAGCTTAATTTTTATTTAATCCTAGCTTGAATCAGTTTATCGGATTCTTAACTTACGCTTACCTTCCAATAGAACGATTTGTTCAAAAAGAACAACTTCTTGCCTATGCCAATGGGATTGTGGGCAAGTTCACCCATGACAACCATGGCTGTAATTGGAATTCTATCCGTTTCATAAACGATCTCGTCCATTAAATAATTTTCCCTGGTCCAGTCCTCAAGAGTGTCGTTCTACAACCAAGAATAAAGCTTTTTACACAACTTACCTTTAAATTTTTGATTCACTCATATATAGCCGTTTTCGAACAATTCATGCTGATATAATTAGAAAGCGCGTCACGATAAAATTGCAATGACAAGGATTATGTTTGTAAATACATTTTTTGTTTTAAAATCTTATCCCTACCAAGATTGTTTGGAACTTAATTTAACTAATACAAATGAATATGGTAACTCGTATTCAAGACCATTGCTGTATTTCCGACTAAACGTCAGGTTCAAAAAGCTATGTAATTATTGTTTTAAGTATATACTAGTTTATATTTCATTTAGTGAAAACTATACAAAAGCAAAAATTCCTGTGAATTTTTTTTCGATTCAATTTTGCCTAGAAATATCTCAAAAACACAAAATATGTGGTTTACTTAAAGCGCAAATTTTAGGTATTTATGATGAAGTGACTTGATTTCAGCAAAACTGCGCCTAACCTGGTAACGAATCCAAAGTCGGAATTTGAATTCAACCCTTCCACTTTTCGCACTTAAATTACAACACTATTAGCTGTGCTCAGCTACGTTTATGATGGAAAGAGGATGATATTCATTTCCACTTTTTTATTCATTTTCTACAGCCATACCCTTCCGTTAATAGTTTGTCGAAGATTCTGAAAAACAATAGGGTTCGTCCTCACTTCCCAACGCAATTTCGCTTTAAATTTTGTGCTAATCGGCAACCTAATTCAAAAATTTTTGATACGTATTGAAGTTTTAGCAAAAGTTTAAAATCAGCTGTTTTTCAAAAATGCGAGACGTGGAACAGATAAATTTAAAATCCGACTTCGGATTCGTAATCAGCAACCTCAAATACATATATTTGGATATAAATATTGTATTTTTAGCAAAGTCTAAAATCAGCTGTTTTTTTAAATTGCGGAAAATTGTAAAAGCAGAATCTCACAACGGGATCGTAATTAGCGACCTCGATTACATATAATATGATAATTTTTGTTAAAATCGGAGAGAAAAAGTTTGCGTCCCTGATTTTGCCAGTATTTCATCATGCTTGGGTAAAATCGGTGTCCTTATTTATAGCGACGTCCAAACCAAATGTTAAGCGTAACTGTGCTGAAAGCTAGTCTGTTGGTCATAAACAAAAATTTGCGCTTCAAGCGAACCTTAAATCAATATTTAAGTGCTTTGGATTTTTTATATTTTTGGCCAAAATAGCACTGTTTAATAGAAAACGCACGATTTAATCTAATGTTTTTTCAATGTGAATTAAAACGTTATAAAATATCATCTTACCATGTCAGCAGCTTTTGCAGAAATTATATAAAAAGCCGCAATTTTTACCAATGTGTACAAATTTATCAACGTATACAAATGGCGTTCGTTGTAGTAGATAGTGTCAAGCAAGAATTGTGAGACAAACAGCAGGTGGTCAAAGTGGAGAAGTTGCATGGGAAATTCAAAGATTTCGTGAACCAGATTGGAATAGACTTTTAGGAATAGATACATTTTCCATATGTTTCGTCGTTGTCTTGCGTCCAAGTTTGATGATTTCAACATGAGAGATAGGTTTATTGTCAACGAGCATAGAGCGATAGCTAGCCAAAACGGCACATCTTTCAGAAGATCTTCATAGGCTCCACCAAACATTGACGTGAGTAGTCTTGTCATTCCCATTAATACGGTTTTGGCGGTGACGTCACCTTCGAATTCGTCCCAGATTGCAGTTGCATTTGTTTCTCTCCCCCACACATTAATGGAATGAGACAGCAGTGTAGCCTGAAGTTTCAATATCTCTAACGGTTGAAATCCATATGAGGATATTCCAAGCAGGAGCGGGAGAAGAAAAGCAGCCAAAATTGTTGTTGTTATTTGAGTTAGAATCAGCAACTTCTGGAAAGAATTAATGGAATAAAAATTTATTTTGTGTATTTAAATTTGCTGAACAAAAATGTACGTACACGTGCATAAAAAAGTGAATTTCTGAAATACAAGAAGCTACTACAGTTACTGCATAGTTTACTGTTTGTGACACATCTCAAATCAAAAAGTTTGTTGTAGTAGTAAATGATATTATTTTCAACAAACCTATGCGATTACAATCAATGTTCAAGATTGTTTGGTTCAATTAAAAGTTTACGGCAATTTTAAAAAACTTCATGATTAAATCATAGTAAAACTTTTATTATTTATTAAATCAATGCTGTTAGTTCAAGTTCATTTGTCAAAAAAAGGATTCTTGGATCCCTGTTTGCCACTTGGTAGTGTTTACCAATGGGCACAAAGTAATCTAATAATTCCTAGCACGTGCGTAATAGTAAACCAAGCTTTTACCGAAAACAAAATATTGGAATACAAGCTAACCAATGCAAAAAATAAGAATTAATGACATGTTTGCAGCAATTTGGCAAAGATTTCTTGACTCATTTACTCATGTCACATTAACTCACAGGATTGGAAGAAGGCACTTAATTTCTTTGTTATTTTGACTTTGAATTTCTTTTTTAAAGACTTCTAAACCAGTACTTGATAGAGCCTTTACTCTAATCGAAACACTTTGTTAGCCAGTATGCATATTTCGTTTGTTAGTGAGTTTCAGGACAAAGAAAAAACGTCCTTAGCTTTTATTATTCATTACACTATGTATTGCATGTATTCAGGTATTGCTCTTCTTTTTGTTTTCTGTTAGCTTACACAGTATATCATTTACACTCGTTGCATTCTAGTGCGGCGCTTGATACATTGACGCACACATAAAGCTTTCATTCCGCTTAGATAATTATTTTCCTGTAGCTACTAAAGTATAAAAATTAAATTTGTACTGCACTTAAAATTTTACATAGATATTATTGTATTCGATGCTCCCAACTGGCTAAACTACATTTTAAAAGAATTTGTTTATTCCAAAGTACCTGAAACGTCAGATTTTGTGCGGCTTCTTTTCTGACAATTTCCCATGCATCTTTGGCTACGTTAACCATATTTGCTAGTTGCTCCTTATTTTTCCAGACGACGAATTGGAGGCACAAGGGATACAGGATGTTAGCAAAGGCGTACAGCAGTATGATGTAGTATTTTACTATGGTCTTCTCTCCCTCGTCATCCTCAAACAAGTAGCGATACTTGAAGTACTCCAAGCAAGTAGTAAGCGCAACTAGTGTCAGAAACATGTAGAATACCTATTGAAAAAAACAAATCATTAACACCATAAAGTGACGAATGACTTAATCACCAATCGACCTCTTTCAAAAGTCATCAATCGGACATCAACATACATCAAAATGAACAGCTCGGCTTTGTAATAAACAATTTTTCAAACCGAGTATTGTTTATAGAGTTTGTTTTTAAACTATTGAAGGTTTAAAGGAGATAAAATCGATCCATTATTTTATACATGATTTATATTCTGGGTAAAAATGAATATGAAAATTAAACTTTTGACTCTAAAAAAACTGATTCGTCATTAGCGTAAATCTTTGTAAAACGTGCTGAAACTTGAATCCTCTGAATAAGTCTCCTATAATCGTCATTGTGATACACAATTTTTTATACATATGTTCTCTTACTGTGTGCCGGAACTTAAGCAGAAGTTTATTCTCTGTTTCCACTGCAAAGTTGTAGGGTACAACGCCAAGGAAGTAGTATATTTTCAGGATGATGATCAGATACGGATTCTGCCAAAAACTTAATTCTGGACGCTTGACGGCTACATCATCGGAGACACAATTTCTCTGACCATCGTCTTCAGCATTTTGGTGATCCTCAATTTGTATATTGGCACCAGCGTGTCCTTCACGTTCGCCTATTTCACTATCATTGTCATCGTCTTCATCCTCTGAGGATGACGAAGTCGGCATGTTAACCGGCAAGTCTGCCGAGCTTCGAATTGGGATCACTCTGTTTGAATCATGGCCATTTCCTCTGGATGATGCCGTAGCGGGTGGCGAGGGAATAGTTCCAGGAATGTATTGTATTTCGGGAAGCTCAATTATTTGATGTCGAGGGGCTTTAACATGCTTACTGTCATCAGGCCTTTTTATTTCAAAATCGGGATTCAAAGTTGTAAGTGAAGACACAGAAATAATAATTTCTGGAAGAACGTCAATTTTAACAGCTCGATTTGAGCATGATGGACCGTTTTCAAAAGACGAGGAAGATCTTAAACCGTTATCAATATTTGTTTCAGCCGTTCCACTTGAAGCGCTATCAGGGTCCATAGGGGATACAGATGGAGTCGAATTTAGATTG
This sequence comes from Seira musarum, assembly GCA_027743895.1. NCBI lineage: Eukaryota > Metazoa > Arthropoda > Collembola > Entomobryomorpha > Entomobryidae > Seira > Seira musarum. The sequence continues at coordinate 8,625 of JAHZMX010004602.1, forward strand.
GGCTTGATCCGTGCAAAAACGGATTTAATTTTACGCATCATTTTAAAGCGTTTATTATATTTTTAACTGCAAGCAGGGTTCCTCAAAATAGGTTAGCCACTTCGCAAAATAAAAAAATCGGTCACATTTCTCATTTATAATTTTTTAAGCTTTGGAAATGCTTGAACAGTAAACCTGTTGAAATTGGTGATTTCTGACAAATCCTTTGTTAACACGAGATTATTAGCATCGATTAGCATAAAACCTTCACAATTAGATATCCGGATCAACGCGCTATGACATAAAGGAAATTTAACAAAACGATTGTGTAATTAGTCGCCTGTCGTGATAAAATATCCAAGATTTCACTGGTTTAAATGTGTAAGTGTACCAGGGTAAGTTGCATCTCAGAAAGAAACGGAAAGCAGTACTCTGGAAAGGGATTATGCACTAGCAAATCATGATTTTAAGCACGTCACAAATGAGCTCCCGTTTTTTATTCGTTCATCATTTTGTGGGGCTGATATCCATTGTCTAATGAATGGTGACTGTGGAGCAAAATGAATTTAAAGTAAATGCAAGGGCTTTAAAGTACGTGCTTCACACTTGAACTTGATATCTGGCGTGTGTATGAATTATTTATTACCATGCGGCTATTTAATTTCATGAGACAGGGTGCTCGGTTATAACAGGTTATAACATTGGAAAATGGTATAGAAAGTAAAGAAAGATATCATGTGACTGTCAATCATTTGTAGATATATCTATTTATATATTTATTAAATATAGATATAGTACACAAGACAATTTAGCGCCGGTGGAAGTACCGAAGTGTATTATTTTTGTTGTATAAATAGAAGGGAGGGCGGAAATGGGAGAAAAGAGCAGGTATCAAATAATTTTATTTATGTTCCGTGTGCTAGAAGACATAAGTACTTAATTGGGAATGACTATGACAAGCCAAAAAAAGCAACAAGCAGAGAGCGTGCATGAAACTAATCGTTTTAATAAATGTGTGACAGGATATAATTTTCATCAATCGCAGTTTTACCTGTTTTCTAACTTGAGTTTTTACTAACTTACAAATTAATCTCTGGTCTCTATAGTTTGCAATCTTAGTTTAATTATGATAATTAATAGTTTTTAATGTATCTACACAATTTTGCTGATTTTTTCATAGAATTTCTAAGTCGCTGAAGTGATTTTCTTAAAACTCTTATTACAAGGTATTTCCCAAGTGGCTAAAGGACAGCACTCAGATACTCCATGGCTACATTGAAGTTAACTACAATTAATGAAACTGATTTAGGAGGTGAGTCGCTCAGCCCACATAAAAAAAATTCACGGGACAGATTTTCCCAATGCCAAAATTAAGGTTGCGTTATGCAAAATCATTTATGAAATATAATTTCTGCACAATTTTTTTGCTGATTAGAAATATTACGTTTAGTAACGGTAAACTGGAAAACTAATAGCATTAAGACTCGTATTACAAAACATAATTTGTATTTGAAAGAAATGAGGAAAATATACGTTTGCATTACAACCTAACTTCACATAAATGTAAGTGCATTATTCCTAAGTGCATTAGTGCATACGTGTTTAAGTAGAAGTTTCAAAATTGCGATTTTGGTTGGACAATAAATTTGCGTGCACTTAGGAGTGAAGTTAGGTTGTAATGCAAACGCATATTTTCCTCACTTCTTTCTACAAATTATGTTTTGTAACAAGAGTCTTAATGCTATTAGTTTTCCCGTTTACTGTTATTAACCGTAATATTTCTAATCCACGCAAAAAATTGTGCAAAAATAATATGTCATGAATGATTTTGCATAACGCAACCTTAATTTTTCAGTGGCATGGGAAAATCTGTCCCGTGATTTTTTATGTGGTCTGAGCGACTCACCTCCTAAATCAATTTCATTAATTGTAGTTTACTTCAATGTAGCCATGGAGTATCTGAGTGCTGTCTTCCTTTAATAGCCACTTTGTATTTCCTCTCACTTTAATCTCAATTTTTGTCTTTCTATTAATAGAAATAAGCTAAGCTCTGCTAACTTTCTGAGTACTTTTTGCATATGAAAAGTAGTGACTCCAACCCCCATTGACCCACAATTTTTCTTTTATCCTTTTATGGTTGCTTTGTTGGGTATTTGCATTATTGTAAGGAGGGTAAAAAAATGACAATCTATGTACATAAATGTGACGAATCTATTTGTATTTTTAAACGTCTGCAATTGCGTGCCGGCAAAATATGGGACCGCAGCTCCAGGGGGCAATCTGCTATGGTCTCACATTAGAGTTTTATCCTATGCATTACTAAACGTGGGAGTGAGCATAAATGCCATATTCTTGTTTCCTAGTTCAGCAGCACTGGAATGGAAGATACCGAAGACGGGCAACAAAGGCCATGTATTCTGCATTGCATTTCAAGATGATATGCATTGCCCATAAACTGCAGATACAAGAAAAACGTGCAGCGTGGAAAAAAGTACATGCAATATTAATGGGACTGGTGAGCAAAGCAAAATGAAGAGCTAGAATTAAACTTACGGGGACACTTTAATTTAATCGATGGCTTTCCAATAATATCCGTCACTTACAAATGGATTTAAACTCAATGAAATTCTAGTCAGTTTTTTTAATCTAAGTAAATTTGCGTTCGTAGATAATAGATTTTGATTGTGACATCGACAGGTTTCTTCTAAAACGGCAACTAGGAGACATTGGCAATTAAAAACTTACAATTTATGGACAAAAGATTTTGCGTTGCGGTAAAAGCCAGGTATGAGCATGCAAAAAAATTTGCAATTAAACCAAAGCCAGTTGAATAACGTTATGCAATTACGTCGCGAATAGAGTCTGCTTTGGTATTTTCCAGTAGGGTAAAAGAAAAGCCCGGATAGATTGGTTCGTGCCCCCATGACGAAGTACATTTTTATAAAATATTCTGAACAAAAATGGCAAATTTTAAGCATTCATAAAAAATAAAAAGTCTCAGCTCGAATACAGAAATGCAAAACGGTTAATTATGACGGTTACAGCTGAAACTGGTTGAGTGGTCACTGAAGATTGTGAAAGTAATTTTAAGAAAATATTGCTTAGACTTACAAAATCCCGTGGTGATTTGAACATTTCGGGGCAGTTTGAGACTTACTATCTTGAAATTTACACAAACGGTGCTCTTTCCCTAGTTACTTTTCCATCTTCCAGTGATCAGACAGTCACGATCTCGGAGACAATTATAACCCCAGAAATTAACTCAGCCGACACTGCACTCCAAACAAGATCAGGTCATGCTAAAGTAAATTCATTTCCAGTTTTCTCTACTCAATTTTCAAATTTGTTTTCACTTGTTATTCGGCACTATTAATTGATTCTGATTAGTTTATGTCGATTCAGGAACAGAAAACTTCTTATTGTGAACTAAAAGGAAACTCTTTTAACTAGACTACTTAAACGTACTACAATGCTTATTATCACCACAATTTGCGATAATTTCTCAGTTCTAACATTATAATCTTAATTACAATTTTTCTGCATTTGACCAAAGTCATGACATTACATATTTACATATCCGAACCTTCCAGCACAAGCTCCCGATTCCCAATGACCCACAAACTGGAAAACTATATTCCCCTTCTTTCACTTTCCCCTGCCCCTACTTCTAAACATATTGAATTGGATGATGTGATGCGACAGTGTGATAGTCCCGACCAAAAATGCCATTACATTTCTGAAAAAAATATGTGAAAGTTATTATTACAATATAAGTACTATTGTACTGACGTGAGTGAGCATGAGTCATATTTGGTGCATGCCATTTAGCAGACAAACTGTCGGGATCAGTCTCTTTTTTTCTCTGCGTAAATTTTGCACAATTACTTTTTACGCAAAAAATATTCATTATTTTGGACGGTGACAAACGTCTTTATTAAAATTAAAAATCATCGCTAAATTCATGGACCACGATGGGAAAGGTTCTTCACTCTTCCGTTTGCCTAAATGGAATATACCTGACATGACTGAATTTTAAATGAGCCGATATTATTGCCAATCAAGCTTTTTTTGCTGGAATTTCACTGGAGATTTTTTTAATGAATGAAATGGAATTGCTTTTTTTCATATTTATATTTTAAACCATAAATCTCACATACCTACTTGATTTATTTATGTTTCATTTTAGCTTCATTTTTATTTTCAAGTGTTTTAAGTGAATAAAATAAAATAATCCGTTCACGAAGCCATGAAAGTACTGTAGCAGGTTCCGTTCCTTATTCTTGCCAAAGGCCCTGAATTTGTTTCCCAACAGGACAGGACTGAAAGGATCTTACCTG